>ML427866.1:0-58386 GCA_005239525.1 Nicotiana knightiana
CCTATATTACTTGTCGACCACGTACACTTGCGTGTGCATTGGGAAATCAACCAACAATATGCTAGTCAAATCAACACAGGCAGGAGATCATTTTCAACACTTGTCAGACACTTTTGAGATTCTCCGAAAATATAATATGAAGCTAAATCCGGAAAAAATGTGCTTTTGGCATGAATTCAGGGAAGTTTTTTTGGCTTTCTTGTTTCTAATAGAGGTATTGAAATGAATCCTTCGCAGATCAAATCTATCAAGTAAATACCAGATATACTCACGAGCAAGAAAGAAGTACATAGATTAATAGGCACGATAGAAACCCTAGGGAGGTTTATATTAAAATCGTCAGAGAAGAGTTTTAAATTCTTTTCTGTATTGAAAAAAAAGAATCAGTTTGAATGGACTGATGAGTGCCAACAAGCCCTCAAGGGCCTAAAGTCATATTTGTCAAATCTGCCTTTGCTAGCCAAACCAAAAAATGGTGAAAGGCTTCTCATCTATCTCATTGTGTTAGAAGTGGCGGTAAGTGCGGTGTTGGTCCGAGAGGATAAAAAGCAAACAATCTCCAATTTATTATTTTAGTAAATCTTTATTAGATGAGACACGATATCTGTAATGACTCAGCCGGTCGTTTTGAGTATTACAACCCCGTTCCCCCATTTACTACTCATTTTGTGCTTTGTAGTTGCTATGTGACTTGCCGGGGTAGTTGGTTAGGGTTCGGTCAGGTTTCGGAACGAATTGGAACACTTAGTTTCAAGATTTAAAGCTTAAGTTGAAAAGCTTGACCGAATGTTGACTTATGTGTAAATGACTATGGAATGGTGTTTTGATGATTAAAATAGCTCTCTATGGTGATTTTGGACTTAGGAGTGTGTTTGGAATTTTTTTTGAAGTCTGTGGTTGATTTTGGCTGAAGTGGCAAAATTAGGAAATGGAAGGTTTGGAAGTTTGACCGAGAGTTGACTTTATTGATATCGGGGTCAGAATCCAGTTCTGAAAATTTTCGTAGGTCCGTTATATAATTTATGACTTGTGTGAAAAATTTGAGATCAATCGTACTTGATTTGATAGGTTTCAGCATCGAATGTAGATGTTGGAATTTATTAGTTTTCATTAGGCTTGAATTGGGGTGTGATTCATGGTTTTAGCATTATTTGATGTGATTTGAGACCTCGACTAAGTTTCTATGATGTTTTGGAACTTATTGGTGTAATTGATTGAGGTCCAGGTGCCCTGGGGTGAGTTTCGGATGGTTAACGGATCGGAATCGGACTTAAAACAAAGTTGGAAACTTTCCGCCTTCTGGTGCAATTGCACCTGCGAAACTATTCTTACAGGTACGATGAGCTAGGCGCAAAAGCGAAATGGGGCTTGGCCTAAGGCTGCATCACAGGTGCATGAAGACTTCTGCATCTGCGAGCCCGTAGGTGCGAGCCAGGCTCCGCAGATGCGGAGTGAAGGAGGGAAGCTGGTTCCTTAGAAGCAACAGTGTTGACCGTAGAAACGAGTCCGCAGAAGCAGACTTCTGTCTGGAAAAGTGTGAGCAGTCCCAGAAGCACAGTCCTCTTTCACAACCGCGAGACCGCAGAAGTGGCTAAGTGAGTGGCAGGTGCGGAACCCCTAGGCAGTATACATTTCGAAGGGGTTCCGAGCTTTTTCCATTTTTGGACCTTTCAAGCATGGGGTGGGGCGAATTTTGAGCTGGATTTCACGGGAATTATTGAGGTAAGTCACTTGTGATCATTGTTACTCTATAATATTGAATTATCATCGAATATTCCGACTAGAGTACGTGTTTTTGAGGTGTAATTCGAGAAATTGGGCCTAGGTATTTGAAAATAAAATTTGAGATTTGGAAGTCGAGATGATGTCGGAATTTGATAAATTTGGTATGGTTCGACTCATGGTTGAATGAGCGTTCATATTTTCTAACTTTTGTCGGGTTCCGAGATATGGGCCCCACTGATGATTTTTTAGTTGAATTTTGGCTTTTTGTTAGGAAATTTAGTAATTTCATATGGAATTGATTCCTATAATTTGTGTTGACTGTATCAAATTTTTTTGACTAGATTCAAGGTGTTCGGAGGCCAATTCACGAGGCAAGGGCTTGCTACCGGAGTGATTCTAGTTGCTTGAGGTATGTATCGTATTTAAACTCAGTTGAGGCACTAATTGCCTAAATTGTTGCTATTGCCACGTGCTTTTGGGGGCACACATGTGTGGGGATGGTCCCATGTGCGGGCACCGGGGGTTGTGTAATTATGTTTGGGTTTTGGTCGGGCTCCTATAAGCCCAAAAATAACTGTTAAGCTTCGAGATTTGATAACTAATATACGGTAACAATTTATGCGATATGTTTACTCAGAGGTTTAAATTCCGGAACAAACTGGATAAATGTTTTTCATTGATTAAATCTCCGGATTAGTCACGTTAGCACACTTTGCACATGCCTACAACTTAGCATGTAATTATACCAGTCCAGGGACATGAGAATCTTATTTCATTCATTATATACTTGTACCTTTGATTTATTGCTACGATATGATACTTTAGCATGTGAGTTGTCTGTGCAGCACGTGAGTTGTCCATGCGGACCCATATATTGATACTTTGGTGTGTGAGTTGTTTGTGCAGCACGTGAGTTGTCCATGTGGATCCATATATTGATATTATTGACATGTGAGTTGTCTGCTTCGCACGTGAGTTATCCGTACAAATTTTATGGTTAGCACGTGAGTTGTCCGTGCAGTACGTGAGTTGCCCGTGCAATGTGTGAAACTTGTATTTTCTTGATCTTTATCTGATTTACTTGCTTTCTTTCCCCTACATGCCATAATACTGTTGAGTAGGATATAACTATATTGATTTAACGGGTGTAAACAAATTAAGCTTCTCTTACCTTGCCCTGTTTATTTGCCATCCTTATTGAGTTGGTTGTACTCACACTACACCCTACACCTCGTGTGCATATCCAGGTACTTTCGGATACAACGGTTGCTAGATTTGGGGATTTACCTGTTGGAGACTATCGAGGTAGCTACTTGGCGTCTGCAGACCTTGACTCTTTTCCCTTTTAGTTATTGTGTTGTTGTATATTTTTAGACAGTAATTTATTAGTCAAAATGTGTTGTCATTTATATGCTCAGGTACTCAGCGACACCGAATTTTGGGAGTGTATTTATATCACTATTTGTGAGTTTTTCTATTAAATCTAAATATTATGTTTTCAAACTTAAAAGATTATAGTGTTTTATTGAGGTTATCAACTTGCCTAGTTTTGAGATAGGAGCCATCATGACATGCGAATTTTGGGTCGTGACATATCCACACTTGGAAAAGCTTGCTTTAACATAAATTATGGCATCCAGGAAGTTAAGACCTTATTTTCAATGTCATCCTATTTTTGTGATAACTGCTTCCCCCCTGAGGAATATACTACATAAACAAGAATTATTAGGTAGATTAGCTAAATGGGAAATAGAACTCAACGAGTATGATTTCATATGTCAGCCTAGAACTGCAATAAAATTGTAGGTTTTAGCAGATTTTGTAGCGAATTTTAGTACGAATTTAGTTCCTAAACCAGAAATGGAACTACATGTATTTACCGAAGCTAATTCAGGGACTTGGACCCTATTTGCTGATGGTTCTTCTAACGTTAAAAGAGTGGGTTTAGGAATTGTTCTGATTCTACCTTCATGGGAATTCTGAAGACAAGCAATAAAATTTTATCCTTTTACTAACAATGAGGCATAGTACGAAGCTGTGATTGTGGGTATGGAATTGGCATGAGAACTTGGTATAGAAAAAATTGAGATCAAAAGTGACTCGGAGTCTGTGGTTAACTAGATGCAGGGGACTTACATGGCAAGAGAAACGCAAATGCAGAGATACCTTGAAAAGGTATGAGAATTGCTTAGATAAATTCAGATAAGGAATGTCGTGCAAATACCCAGGGAAGAGAATGCAAAAGCATATGAGTTGGCAAATCTTATATCTATCGCAGATGTAACAAATGCAGAAAATGCTATCGTGATACATTTGTTTCATTCGGCACTCGACCAAGATAAAAGTGAGGTAAATTTTAATAATCTAACTTGAGATTGGAGAAACAAATTTGTGAACATTTTGCACTATGGTATCTTGCATGAGGACAAGAAGAAGCCACAATTGCTTCAACAAAAAGCAGTTTGGTATTGCTTAATTCGCGGAAATTTATATCAAAAGATGTTTGGCGGACCTTTAGCACAGTTCCTCGGCCCATCACAAACAGAGTATGTGCTGAGAGAAGTACATGAGGGGCACTGCAGCAATCACACCGAGGGAATATCATTGGTAAAAACGATAATAAGAGCATGATATTATTGGCCAAAATTGGAAGAAGAAGTAGAAAAATTTGTAGCCAGGTGTGATAATGGTCAACGATATGCCAATAATATGCACCACCAGACAGAGCTATTGCATTAAGTTATTTCACCATGGCCATTCATGAAATGGGGTATGGACATTGTAGGACCTTTACCTCAAGCTAAAGGAAAGGTACAGTTTCTAATAGTTTTAATAGATTATTTTTCATAATAGGTAAAAGCAGGTGCTTTCAAACAGGTGCGAGAAAATAAGTTAGGGATTTTATTTGTCGAAACATTATATGTCGATTTTGGGATTCCAAAGGAAATCGTGTGTGACAATGGCCCACAGTTCATAGGCACGAAAATCACATAATTCTTTCAAAGTTGGAAGATTGAATGGATTACATCTGCACCTTACCACCCTGCGGCCAACAGACAAGATGAATCGACAAATAAAGTTAATATCAATAACTTGAAGAAGAGGTTAGAAGAATCAAAAGGCAAATGGCCAGAAGTATTACCGAGAGTGTTATGGGCTTATCGAATGACAGCAAAAACAAGTAAGAGTGAGACTCCATTTTCACTTGTATATGGTGCAGAAGCTCTGATTCCAGTAGAGATAGGTGAACCAACTACGAGGTAAACATATGCTACTAAGAAAGCAAATAAGGAGGAGATGCGAGTAAATTTGAATTTATTAGAAGAAAGGAGAGAATCAACATTAATACGAATGGCGGCTCAAAAACAGATGATTGAACGATGTTACAATAGGAAAGTTAATTTGAGATACTTCAAGATCGGGGGACTTTGTCCTCAAAAAGGTGTTTCGGTCGACAAAAGCGACCAATGCAGGAAAATTAAGCCCAAATTGGGAAGGCCCATAGAAGTTCGAGGCATCACTGGAAAAGGAGCATAAGAGTTGGAAACCATGGATGGCAAGGTTCTACCATTGAACTGGAATGTAGTTCATTTGAAGAAATATTACTTCTAGACAAGGAAAATACCCACGATCAGGTATCACACAAGTTCAATTTTATTTTGTTCTTTTGAAATTTACTAACCATTTTAGATGATAGACAAAAACCTGGCCCATACCAAATGATGATATTAAACCCGAAAGGCACGCGAAATACTGAATTATTCCCAGTCTAGGTTGCAACCTTTCTAATAGAAAAAGGGGTATGCACTCATCATCTAAATAATTATCTCCGAGTCTCGTTCGTATTTTCCTTTTTAGGGAATCGACCAAAAGAAAAGAGTGATCCATTGTTCGAGATTTCATACTTCAAAACTCCAATACTGGAAGGACTATGCATATAGAAGGAAGCAAAAAAACAAAGAGGCATAGTTCAGCATGAATCAAAAACCTAGAATAAACCTTGAAAATTTTTCAAATGAGTTTGAACTCGCAAAAAGGATGCAAGATATTCCATATTTCCAGGAGTTTTAGGTTAAGGCCAAGAATTTAGTCACGGGGTAATAGACTCGATTTATATTTGTAAATCTGCACAAATTCAAGCAATTATGAATGTGTTGTATGAACAACTATGAGAAAACGTACGAAATCTATTTGAAAGTTCAAAACATAAAACTTATTCAAATTATTTCTCTTTTCATGTATATGTCATGTTTCATATTCTTGCACCAATATGAAGATGACACGTCGTCTTCATCAGTGTCTTTAACATAAAAGGGCTCTATTTTATAAAAACCCATATGTATCAAAGTCACGGGCTGTTAAGGCATTTTTAAATGCAAGAAAAGCTCAAATATTAAAAAGACAAAGAGCGTAATATGCGGCAAAAGCAGTCAAATTATTTATATATTAACCTTGAAAAACAAGGGTGATAATTTGTCATCAAACCCCAAAAAGACAGGGGTAGCCAAAAATAAATCTTCCATAAAGTTGTTAAATTAAGAGAAAAATATCATGAGGGAGTTCCAAATAAAAGCCAATAAAAAAGTACGGGAAAAGGGAAAAGCTAAAGAGCATCATCAATGGGAGCATCATCGATGAGAAAAGAAGGATCAACTTGGGAAGAAGAGGCTTGAACATCAGCTTTGCCAGGGGAAAGTCCATCTCCATCACCCTTGGAACCTTCGTCTTCAGGTGAGGAGAAGCTTTGACGTTGCTGAGTTTTATTAATTGCTTCTTTAACTCTAGCAATCTCAGTAGTAAGGTCAAAAACCTCCTAGTTGGCTTCAATTAAAGTCTTGAGGCGAGTGTTCAGGAAAGCCCAGCTAACATCCAATGATAAATTATCCTCGAGAGCCTCATAATCCTTCTCCCACTGATAAATCTCAGCTCTTAGCTCTTCTTTTTCTACTTTCGAGGCTTTATAGGCTGTCTTCAAAGGTGCGAGAGAACTTTCCAAAAACTCAATTTTATCTGTAGAGGTGTGAAAAGCTTCCTGAGCTTGGGTAAGTGTCTGAACCAATTCACCTGCATAAACCTCTTTTTGATTAAGGAGTTCTATCAAACCCCTTATCTCTTCAGTAGCCTTGGAAAGTTGTTCAGCAAAAGAGGATTCCAGTATGTCCTTATCCTTCCCGAACTGACTGGAAGAAGTTTTTTCAACTACTCACTCAGCGGAAACAATCCTCATTTGTCGCTCCAAAGCATTTTTCTCTTCTGCAAGAAATTCCCTTTCTAGTTGAAGACTTTCGAATTGTTCTTTCTAGTTGTCAGCCTCGGTACGCAATTCAACAATTTGCTGGTCAGTCTGCGAAACTCTTTTCATAAGCTCTGTGCCAATCAAATTAATCTACAAAAAAGGCAGGGGCGGAGGAAGAATTAGGAATGAGGAAAAAAAAGGAAGTGTATTAAACTTATACCTTCAAAGTGGAATGAACAATGTCATTCATTAAAGTCAGTGAGCTATGGCTTTCTAACTTTTTCTTCTCCATGGGGCCTAACACTGGCTTCAACAACACGTCAGCTTGACCGGATTTTCTCAATAAATTCCCGCCTTCAGGGACCTTAGTTACAACTCTTTTCATCTCCCTTCTGTTTCTAGAAGGTTCGACTTCTACATGAAAAGCAGCCACATGAGTAACAACAGAGTAACGTCAGGTGAAGACATAGGGGGTTAATGGTAGATTGAACTGGAAGGGAAGCAAGAGGAAATTCTTCTGAAACAGGCCTGAAAGCTTCTTCACCCTCAAAGCCTCAAGCGAACAATCTATCAACGGAACTAGATGGAGGATTAACAACATCTTCATCAGAAATCAGTAAAGGAGCATTTTATGGCTCATCTATGAGTCTGAAAGGAATTTAACTTGATGGAAGGTCATGAGAGGAAGGAGTTTCATCATCAGAAACCACGCATCTTCTGACACGCGATTTTCTCACCAAAGAGCCTTCTTCTATCTCCTCTTCATCATCAGAGCCACGAGCTTCACCAGTTTTCCTTTTGGAAGAAGGAGCACTCAAAATCCGTTCCTGGGCAAGACTCACGGAAAGCCTGGTTGATGAAATAGATGCGGGACTAATGCCACAGATAGCAAACCCTAATAAAAAAGGGGAAGGTGAGAAATTTTCATATGAACAAGTAAGAGAAGAAGAAGAATTATGCATTTCACTTTCCAATCGAATTTTTGAGAAAGAAATTTTCAAGATCTTTTGTCAATAAGATCAGCAGTTAACATCTTTTCTACCCAAGCACGAAAGTCGGGAATCTCATCAAAGACTTTTTGGTTGTTGAAAAATGGGTATGTGATTACATGAAATAATTCGAGACGTATAAAAAGAAAAAAAAGGGGAAAAAAACTTACGTGCAAAGTTCCATTTTTCTGGAAAAGGCATATTTTCTTCATCCACTAATCCACTAGTGGGGGCAGCAACAAAACGAGCATACCAGCCACGGTCTCGGTCATTCTCGGGGCTAACTAACACTCTTTTACTTCTAGCCACGAGAGAAAAAACTCCTTCACGAAATAACATGGGGGAATAAAGATGAAGCAAGTGTCTAAAGGTAAAAGGGACAGAAACCAAATCCGATAAATAACGAAGGCATGCTACAACCCTCCACGCGATGGGGCCAATTTGGCCAAGACATACATTAAAGTAACGATAAAACTCAATGAATATTGGATCAATAGGAGGCTTAAAACCTAAAGTAACAGGGTAGGTATAAACAAAAGAGAAACCGGCATGGTAAGAGTGATTCTTTGGTTGGCATTAGGGACTAAAACTGGGAAATCCGGTTTCCAATGACATTCTCGACAAACTAAGGGAAGAAGATCGACAATGATTAAACTTGGGTAAAGTTCAGTAGGGTTGAGGGAAGCTATAGAAAAGACTTAAGTTCTCATGGTCTCACGGTCTGTTACAAAAGAAAACTCTTGAGGAATAATCTCTGCAATTGTAGGTTTACGCACAAGTTCATTTAGATCCCTATTTCTAGAAGAAGATCGAGGGGTTAGAGGATCCCTAGGTCTAGCAGAAGATGGCCTAGAAAAACTACTATGAAAAGAAGAACCACGATTAGATAATGAACCAAGGCTACAAAGGGGCAAGATCATCAACGATCATAACTTTGTAAGGGTCTGGTGTCGACAAAGACATGATTATCAGAGAAAATAAAGAACAAAAGGTACAGAGATATGAAGAAAGATTGAGGTACTGTATATTGAAGAAGGAAGAGTTCAAGAAATAAAAAAGAATGAACTATTTATAAAAAGATACAACCATCATTAAAATTGGTCATTATGAAGCGTCCTAATGGAACCGTCACTTCATGAGTGATGCAGCCGTAGAAAAAACCCTAAAAATGATGAGAAATTCCAGATCCAATCGTAAGAATCCACGTGGCATGGGCATTAAATGGATGTGACATACTTCATATCGATTGCGAGGGAGATATGATGAAACTCGAGAGACGACATCAAGGAATTCTCGCCATAAAAATTTATCACTTCCCGAATATTCAATTGAGAATATTGACAAAGTGGGGGGACTATCTGTATTGGTGGAAAAAGACATGACACATGGACAATCAGTAAGATGACGGGGAATGACGTGTGGAGCATCGATATAGCGACAAGTGGCACTATCAATTAGGTGAATTAAGAATGCAGGAAAGGCACAGGGAGAAACACCCACGGGGTAACGTAGAGAAAATAACCGGGCCTGACAGTTGTCAAGGAAGAAACAAGAACGAAATGAATGAAGGTTGAAAAGAAGGGAAGATAAATAAACCATAAGTAAATAAGGAAGGAGAATCAGAGAAATTACAAGGAATCTTTTAGTTGTAAATGTGCCAGTAACAGTTACTTACGGTAACGGGAAATCAATACAATTAATGTCATTAGTGAGCCCAAATTAAGTGTGGGAACTGTTATAATTTTATGCTCCTATATAAGGGCAAAATTTCCATTTGTAAAGGCGAATTACAATTATTATTTAAATACATATTATTATTCTTTTCTTTACTCTTCAAGTTTTAAGCCTTGATTTTGGAGAGTTATTGTCAGTTCATCTCTTATTTTTCTTTATCAATCGTTTCCATTCTTTGATCTATTTTTCCTAAAATTGCTGGGTAAGTGAAGTAAATCTTGATTATCAGTATTCCGTTTTCTCCTAAATATTGACTTTGACCGAGAAATTTATTTTTGGTTAACTAAGGCGCTCGACAAGCTTATCACATTCGGCTAAAAGTTTATTTCGTTCCGAAGTAAGATTCTGCTTTCCTAGAATCAGCCTTTGCTGGCCCTTGGAAGCAAGAAGGTTCGCCTGAAAAAGGTTTAGAACTAAAGCTATTAATGCAAAGTTTAAATTGAAGGAAGATAGAAGAAGGTTAGATTGTTACCTGCGCCGAGCAATGCATGATATTATTTATCAGGCACTCCGCAGAAAAGGATTCCATTTTTCTCTAGTCTTTCTCTAAGGCGAGAGACTTCAGATAATTTACATGCTCTAATGGCTTGGAAAGTATATGGCACTCTTTGAAAATCGAAAGAATGACACTTCGTTTGTCGTGAGGGTCTTGAGTAGGTGCCGAATAAGTATTTCCTAAGTTTCTATGGTCGGAGGATTGTGGAGTTGGAGTATCTTCCATTTGTTCGGACAACGTCGGTGGAGAGAAAGCAACTGGTAAAGAAGGAGTATCAGTTGTTATTGCCTCAGAATTTTGTGGTAGCGGAAGGTCAGGGACCGTGCTCCTTTGACTAGAGGCGTCAACAGGGATCGGAAAGCGGGAATCGGCATTTGCAACCAAATCCATTTCCCCTAGAGTCCCTGAAAATCTTCTGGTGGTGGAGCTTGAATCTATCTCGGCTGAGCCCTCGATAAAGCTGATGAAGACTTTTTTTATTCTCTGAAGGAAAATCGCTTCTTCATCGATTTCCTTGTTATAAAGGACCATTGTGGTCGGTCCAGTTGGAGTTTCTTTCATTCTCTTCTCCTGATCCCCACCCGAGGAGGTACCATTCCTCTTTGGTTTCTTATTTCTGGGTTGGGGACTCCTAGAGGAAACGCCTTCGCCTCGATGTTAGGGGACACAACACAACCCTTCGAAATTCCTGTGTGAAGCAAAAAGGCCGTTAACAAATTGTTCCTAAGTTGTTTTGTATGGTTTAAGACTGAAAGAAAGACGAATTTTCGCTTACCATAGTTCTTCTCTTTCCATCCATATTTGGGAACGATTTCTTTCCACCGTCGGGATTCTAGAGTAGTAATATCCATAATTTTCTAAACCATTAGGCCAGACCTTGAACCCGTGGTGGTTTTCAATGAGTATCTGAAATGAAGGAAATAAATGTCAATAAAGAAGCAAGTTTTCTTTCATATGAAACGGAAACAGATACACGAAGACTTACGAAAAATATTCCATGATTCGGAAAAAGTCGGTGTTGTGGTCGGGATGATATCTCTGGTAGCAATGATAACGAACCGTTCTATCCATCCATAGTCAATGTCTTCATCAACGCTGGTAAGGAGGTCATGATGACCGCACTTGCTAAGGTTTACCACACCCTCACGAAAAATATTTAGAGAGTAGAGGTTCATCATATGTGCGAGAGTTAGGGTTTCCCCTGTCTTCGAGCATAATCGACGGAGGAAGGCCATTGTATGCCATATGGATGGACCTAAGTGTGCCAAGCAGACTTGGTATCAGTGGAAAAACTATAAGATTATTGGGTCAATTCCTTCACCCACTCCTAAGGTAAAAGGGCCAAAAGCGAAAGAGTATGTATAAACATACATGAACTCTGGCTTAGAGGAAATATCTCGTCCTACCTTATTGGGGGTGAGGATTTCAACTTTGTTCCTATTAAATTCCTCCTTCACAACAAGGATGCTAGGAAAACGAGTAGAATAAGGGTACCTATGAACATTCCAAAATCTGTCACTTCTAGAATTTGCAGGTGCTTTTTGTTCTTGAAGATCAGATGTCCTGCTACGGTGAAGTGGTATGATGGTGTTTATGGTTGAAGGTTCAAACTCGACATCAACCTCTTTGGTTTTGTTCTTCTTTGGACCTCCACCAAAGAAAATGCCAGAATTCCCGAAGACATCAGTGTTATAAGACATGATGAAACGTTTATGAGGAAAATTTTTACTAATAAGGTTGAAGTTTGAAGAACGGTTCTAAGAAAAATCAGAGAAGAAGAAGAAGTTGTAAAAGGTAAAGAGTAAAGTGAAGAGGAATGGAGAAGATATAGACGGCAAAAATTGTGGCCATGAATACCTCGAGAATCGGTGAAAATATTTGCCAAATCATGGGGTAACACGTATTTGGGTGATTAAATGCGGAGAGACGAGAGACTTTCAAATGTAAGAAACTATTCAGAAACTTTCCTGCTAAGGAAAGAGATTTTCTCTACTTCCCGGTGACACTAAGGTATTGTCACCTAAAAGTAAGGGGACTATCTATGTACGGTAAAATTAGATAGCGGTAGTTGGACGAATGAAGAGATGACATGTGGAACTGAAGACAAGCGGGATGTGAGTCAGCAAATAAATAGCACCGGATGTAACTGCGTGACCAATGCTAGATGAATCCTGAAGCCAAAGTAGCCGACAATAAAGACTCAAAGATTTGACATCGGAAAGCATTCAATGAGCAACCGTTTTAGAGAATATTAGCATTTATAGTTAATCGTTATGCAACCATCAATGGCAATTTTATTCTCATTCAAGAGGAGCTTGATTTGCGGATTTTGTCTCCCTAAATAAAGCTATAAATAGGAGAATTGACATCCACTGTTGGTGGAAGAAATGCTCTGTACACAAAAAGCTATATTATGCTCTCTATATTATAAAGTTATTTACTTTCTTCTTCTCTCAATATTGTTTGTACTTCTACTATCAGAAAGATTAAGCGCATAGCCATGCTCGTATTTCCTATAATTTTGTTTCAAAATCTTTTGGTTCTTATTTATTTAACATTTTGGCTTAAATCGATTCGCCTGTCTATCAACCACGTTAATAAATTTAATTGTACTGTTTTACGGGTAAAACAACCCAAATAAAAAAAAAAAAACTATTTTTAAATTTTCAAAAATACGTTTTAGTTATTCCAATCTGTGTCTAACGTCTTGAACATATACTGAATCAACCCTTTCTTTTTGAAGAGCAGGAAGAGTACATCATCAATAAATCTATTGCCAGTGCTAACTGCTATGTAGTACTCCCTCTGTTGCCAAACTTTTTGCCTTTTCCTTCAGAATGTTGAATTTAAGAAGCTGAATAACGTAAAATAAAGTTTAATTCTTAAAAATTTCCCTCTTTGACTTGGAAGAATATACTTTCCCTTTAATTTAATCTGTTATCTGGAGTAATCTTTTAATTTCGGTGAATAGGTTTGTTTTTTTTCCCGGTTTTTGTAAAAACTAGAAAGAATAATTTTAATTTTTTTCCTCCTATTTTTTAAAAAAACTCCACCTTTTAGTATTTTTCTGAGTGTTTAACCAAAAAAGGATAACAATTGAATTTATACGTGGTTTTAAGGACACGTGATTTAACTTGGCACAAACTGAGAAAATATGTAAATTGACATTGAAATTGACTGTAAAGAGAAATAAAGCAAACCAAATGAGATGTATAGCTTTGGACCTCGAGCTAAATTACCCTTGAACCAGACGAATATTCTGTTGAACTACGAACAAAGTAACAAGAGTATTGAAAGCTTAAGAGAAAGGTAGTATATTACTTTGTTTTGCGTGAATATGATAATTTTACAAATGATCAGGCCCCCTTTATATAGTAGGGGAGTCCTACTTTTGTTATAACTCTAAATACAGTAAGTAATCTCATGATTGGCTAATTAATCGGCCTCATCTTGATACGTGCCGAGATTTCCGTAGTGATCTCTGCTCGATTACGGATATTTCAGCTTACCGTTACTTGACTAAGTAAACTTTCATTGATCTTGCTCGATCTCTATTTTGCTTGGTGTTGATCTTGGTTGATCTCAAGCTTGATCGATCTCTGGATTACGAGTTCAGCAATCTAACTCCACACTATGGCTCGATATAACATGAGGCCGAACCTTGACCTATCCTATTCTAACCTTGAGTAGTCATAAGAAGGGTAGGCCCGTTCTGACCGTATACAGATAGTCCCCTCGTTTCTCAGAAATAAGGTGATGAGAAACGATATGAATTTCCAAAGCCCGTCTCGATGGGTAATGACGTCAGTGACAAGACCGATCATGATGTAAGCGACGAAACATCCCGTCGGTCCAGTTACCAAGGCATTAAATGCATGTCAGTTGCTAGTTGGCCACTACTGGTTCTGAACCTTCGCCTCCAACCTATAAGAACCCTAACCCTTGCTCATTCAAACTTTTACACTCAATGCTTTTCCTGCACTTTCTTTTCTTTCAAAGGTCCCTTTACTTCATAATTTCCATACCCAAATTTCTTGAGATATAATCCACTGCATATCATCCTAACTCTTTTCTCTCTTGTTCTTTAATGGCTAAAACTTCTAAAACTGTGCCGCAAAAGGAGGATTCTTCTTCATCATGGCCCGCTAGTGATGAGCCTGCGGAGGAGCCCCACCCTAAGGAATTCTTTCCGACAGGGTGCCCAACTGTTACTGACTTCAAAATCAAGAATACCCTCTCGGTGCAGGGTCGATACGAACCGATCTCGAGGTATATATGCACCATCACCAAAGACATCCTTAAAAAAGTCAAAGAGGAGTGTGAGTGGGTGAACAAGGATGCGGTAGTTCCTTCTTCTGAGGAATCAATTACCACTCAGGTGGAGGGGTATCTAAGTGTTTACACTTACCCCTTCATATTTAGTCCCTTATACCCTATCATCATCGCTTTCTGTAAAAGATATGAAATCATCCTAGGCCAAATCCACCCTTCATTCTGGAGAATAGTCATTCTCCTTCATTTTTTCACAAGCAAAATCGAGGGGTGTCCCTTCACCTTTGATCACCTCATGCGCCTTTACAGTCCCCGGCTCTATCGAGGAAGACTGATCAAGCTTGCTCGTCGGGCCAGTAGAGCCCTGTTCTCCAGCATAGACGAGTCTTGGGATCGAGGCCGCATGGGCCGATTTGTCCGAATAAGGACATCGGACCTGATCCCTACTGAAGTCATGTTGTTCCCTGAGAAGTAGAACATAAAACGTAAGTAAACTTTTCCTTGAACGTTTAGTTTGTTGTTTCATTTCCTATCATCTTTCCTTATCTTTGTTTTGGTGTTGCAGCTGTGGCCCAGATGCCGGACCCAACTCTAGAACTAAAGCAACGGGTCGAAGGCCTAGTGTCACAGAGACCCTACTCTGAACGTGCCTGGAAAGAGTTGTCAAAGGGTCGATAGGAGGCTCGTAATCATGGTAAGTTTATTCCTCGACTTGGTTATTTTTCTGGCCTTTTCTCAAACTCACTTATCTCGTTTTCTTTTGTAGGTATCGGGAAAGATGTTGCAATGATACCCCTTTTCGGTGATGAAGAAGTCCTTCCCCAGCCATCATCTCCAAAGCAGGACAAGGAGAAAAAGATAAAAAGGGCTCCGAGTCCCCCAGCTCGGAAAAGAAAAAACCGGCGAGGAAGCCCTGTAAGCCCAAGGTGGATGCTGGTGTTATATCCTCGGACTCGATCCACCGATTAAGGGATGAGTCCGAAGAATAAGAAGAAGACAACTCCAAGCTAATGGCCTATCTGCATGCTACTGCTTCAATACAAAAGCCCTCGAAACCGGAGGAGGTCGATGAGGGAGCTTCGGCCGAGGTCCCTGAATCAGGAAGAGTAAAGGCCACCCCGTCCCCATCTAAGATGGTAGAGAGAGAGACCAAGGGTGAGGCTTCTTGAGTAGTGGAAGAGGTCCCGAGGGACGAGCTCGGGGTGGTCGATATTTCGGGCTCCCCTCAGATTTTGGATACTATGATCCATGAAGCCAACATGCTGGAAAGTCCTCTTACGAGGGGCTTCAGGGGGTGACCGATATCCATGGTTTCTTCGACATGATTGAATCTGCTGCCTGTTGATACCCAATTTTTCCTCAAAATTATTTTCAAACTTACATATTACTTTTAAAATCATTTTTTATGTGGGTGGTATTTTTTCACAATTTTTCGTATTTTTATCAACTCACTTTTCTATTTATTTAGTATTTCTGTATTCAGTAATTATTCATAAATTATATTATAAATAATTTCAAAATATTTCCCAGCTAAATATGTCATTTTTAATCATATTTAATTTTATTAGGTTTTAATTATTTCACAAATTAACCAATTAGGCGCTGTTTAACTACAATTATACAAATTTTGCAACTATGGCCTACTTACGCATTCATGCTATTTTAATTTGATAATCAGTCATTTTTGTGTTTTAATTTTAGCTAATTACCTTAATCTTCATCTATGTGGCGTTAATTTCATTTTTACATAATTATTGGCTATTTTAGTAATTATTTATTTGATTTTATGGGTATTCAACTAATAGCCCCATTTTATTTAAAATCTAGCCTATTTTTAAACCCAACTCATCAGATTAAACCAACCCAATACCTAACACTTCATCCCAATTAAATACCCAGCCCAGACCCAATTTTATACCCGACCCAACCCCAAACCAATCTGAGTCGTTGATCAAATTAGATCAACGACCCAAATTCCTATTTCCTTAATTAATTCAAACTAATCCCCCAACCCCTCTCATTCTCACCGACTCACATCTCTCTACTCTCATCTCTCTCTCTCTAGTCTCTTCTGGAGACTTCTGTCTCTTCAACTCCGATGGCTCTCTTCATCTTCTCCGGCCACCCTTCGCGGGAGACCCTAAAACCTCAATCACCCCTGCTTCTCATGGATCTATTATGCCGGTGTTGTCATCCCTAAGGCCCTCAAAGGGCGAGAACCCGTCTACTTATACCCATGGTGTTCCTGTCTATTTCAAGCCTCCAAAGCTTGATTCCGAGTAGGGTTTATGACCCTGAGGCTCGAGCCGGTGCTGTTCGAGGTCTTTCTCATCTTCTCTGAGGTTTTCTGTAAAACCCTAATGTTTGAAACTTTCGATTCTTTTAGATCCACCCTAGAACTGTGCTTGTTACAAGTTATTATGAGGTTTTCATTAAAGGTTTCCTATTTTTTCCTAAAAGGTTCTTCACTTCCAACTAGGGTTTTCTAAAACTGTTCTTCGAAAATGATTTCTTCAAAATTTTAAGTGTTGACCTATGTTTTTCTCATATGCTTAAACGGCTTTTCTAAGTATCACTTTTAATCACGATTTATTATGTTAAAACTAGAGTTTTAACCCTGTATTCTAATTATATCCTGTTTCTATTGAGTTGTTCTTTAGATTTGTATGTGGGTCTATTTCCCATGAGTAGTCCTTGATTATTCTGTGATTTTACCCTACCATACTTGTTAGGGTTTCTGACTGTTCATCTTTTTCCTATATCATGACTACCCTTTGTGATTCTGATTTTGTCTATCACCTGTGTACTGCATTCATGCTCATAATTTCATGTACTGGCCTAAAGCCCTGATTCTATGTGATTCCTACTTTGTTGTGCTACCGAACCTTTGATTATATTGCTTCTTGCCTAATGTGTGTTTATCCCTCTTAAATCAGCCTATTCTATTTAACATGCTTGAATCCCTGAATGATTGTGAGTAGTACCATACTGATTTTCTCACGATATTCTGATTATGGGAAATAGATAAATAAAAAAATCTCTTCTCTCTCTTCTGTGCTAGTTACTACTATTCTAAGTTAGCCGGCTGCAAGCCAAGGCTAACTATTGTGCGTCTCCTACTTCCTGTTTTTGTTACTGTTTTCTTCACTTCACTGGTATGTTCTAATTTAGATTTCAGTCCTCAAACCAACATGTTTCTACTACTGTTGTAATTTAGTATGCTTCTAATTTGCTTTTACTTATCATTCAGCATGAATCTAGGATCCTGAACTCCCCTCTGCATGTTAAGTTAGGGTTTATTTGTTTATGACCAGCATGTTTCTGTATACTTAGCACCTACTTGTTACGTGAATCTCCATTCCTATGATTGGTACATTAGTTTAATCATGGTCTTAGTTTCTTGGGTGTTAATCTAACCTAGTACTTCACTGTACCCCTAATCCTCTGAATCCTTAGGAGTTTCTGATTGTATGCCTATTTGTGTGTCTGCATGTTACATGTTTGCCTCACATGCTTTGTATTTGTCCCTCAAATCCAATTACCCCTGTCTGTGATTGCTGGACCATCCCTGGTCTTTGGTGTGATGTTGAACTTCTATTTCTCTCTTCAAAACATTTTTCTTACTTACCCTTTCTCAAAACTGTTTTCTTACTTAAACCCATTTTAAAAAAAATAAAATCACTCTCACATATACTCTTATAAGTCTAGGTTCTGCCCCTTTTGTGTGAGCATTTCCTTGGGACCCTTGAGCTCCCTCTGAACCATGACACACAGAGGTTGGTCATTCTACACTGCACTTACTCTATTGTGGCTATGTCTGGGTGTGAGCATTGCCCGGGAGCCCCTGAGGTCCTTAGGGAACTTTGACACACCCGGACTATGAAAGGCTATGAAACACCAAAGGTATAGAGGTTTGGAAGATCTAGGCCTAATTGAAGGCTCCCTATAGAAGTAACTTCTTTGGTTATGTAATTCATAATTCTTGACCTGTAATAATTTGTAAACAAATATTTGGGGAGTGAAAAGGGAAGGGTAGTTATATAGGTTATCCATGTTAAAGGGTAGATACCATGCTTCTAGGTTTACATTTCTTACATGTGCACTAGAAATTCATGCTTAGGGATGATTGTATGCAAGCATATCATGCATTAGATATCATGTTCCTTAGGTCCATGTTTACTGTTTCAGCATCCTATTATGGTATTATCTTTTATCATATAGAAATCATGGTCTAAGATTAAAAGTTAATATAAACCTGTTATTCATGTAAACCGGTTCTAATATTGTTGTAATGTTGTGGTACGCCTAGGAATCATGCTTAGGATAATAATGCGCTAATAAACAAGTCATCACCATACTTGCTGCATAGCATGTTCAAATACTGTGACTTTATGCATTTAGAAATCCTGCCTAAAAATTATGCATACCACCCATTCTGAATCCCTATGTGTGCATATTAGATATCATGTCTTAGGATCTCATTCAACACCTAGTTTAACTACTGATTGCATGAAAAAGTCCCTAAAAATAGTTTCACCATGTTTTCAAACAACTGGTAATAGTTCTGTATTTTTGTAACACCTAAGTACATCATGTTTAGGCAAACTAACTTGTAACAGTTTCTTTAATAATCTGGGTAACTACTGAGTATTGTCATACGCTTAGGTAAGCCTTAGTTTTAAATCTATTAAAACTGGAAACATACTCCTTTATACCTGCTGCTTGACTATTAATGGTTATAATCAGTAAGAAACTGATAAAATTCATCCTCTGAAATCAGTAATAAAGCTGCCTCACTATTGCATTCTCACCTAGATATCATGCCTTAGGTTCTGAAGTTAATAAGGCCTTACTTGTGTTTGAGTCGTGCTAATTATGTGCATAATATGTGGAGGAATACTTGGGCCTCGTATCTGCTCTTATTTGTTTTTCCCTTATCTGAAGTCCTAATTCTCGTTGTTTGTCGTTTAGAATCTTGTCCTTTAAACCTAGGGGTCAACCTAGTACTTCCTTTTAGGATAGTAGTCCTAGCCTCCTCCAGGACTGATAGGATGGGACGGGTAATAGCACGCAATAGAGTCCGTGACCAACACACGCTTTAATTACCTTCACGAGGTGGGAAGGGTAGAATATGGATACGATGGCTGGTGCGCTAATACCATGTGTAGCCCCTCTTCAATGAGTGATTACCGGTTACTGCATTGATGTGATCCATATTATTATAAACCTAGGACACCTTTATATGCTAGCTTGTAATCTTCTTTACTATTTTCTAAACATCTACATGTTTAAAATTTAAATCCCCTCTTATTTGAGCCTTTACTTGTTATTTGTTAGTTGTACAGATTCACGAAACCATTTGGCGGGGAACCACACTTGTGGATCCTGAGGGGTGCCTAACACCTTCCCCTTAGCATAATTTCAAGCCCTTACTCAAATCTCTGGTTAGCAACGTAGTTGTAATTGAACCCCTTAGGTGCCCTAACGCACCGTTAAAATTGTTAGGTGGCGACTCTTCAAAATATGCAAAGCCCTTTCCCAAAAGGAAAGAGTTGTCCCAACCAATGTCATAAACCCGATATTCTGCGAGGAAGAAAAGGGGGCGCGACAGCATGGTGACTCTGCTGGGGATATCCAGGCTTTTACCATTTCAAATTGTTTCGTGAATTTGTGCCTTTATTTTAAATACTTGCACCCTTTCCTTTTCCCTTTACATGCAATTAGTTATTTACTTCGGGTATTTACTTTTATTCAAAAACGTAACTGACATGTCTCTTTGTTTCCTTTTATAACTGCTTTAAATCATTACTACCGTTTTTACCGCTTTCTTTAATGTGCAAATACGTGACAACTTGTTTTAATACTTATTTCATAGATCATGCTCAACATTCATACTCCACTTGTGCCAAACAAAATACTATAGCAACGCTTGATGAGTGGTTTCCCTTCCTATATTATCACCCACTAAATTCGAAAAGGCTTATTTGCGGTAAAACTAGTCGATCAGCGGTGCAGTCAACGGTTTTGTGTCTTTCCCCCTTGAGTTGTCCTCTCAAGAGTACAAGTCTAAAACCTCATAGAAACCTTACTCTGTTGCACTGTTGCATGCATCATGGTCAAACCTATTCAAGCTAAAGTGTCGTCCGCACGATAGCTTTTAAGATAGATTTATCCAAAAGTCCACCGGGTTTCCCAAACCCAAACGGACGCCCTCACGTTCTGTGCATTTATTTGGAGAACTAAATGCTTCCTGCTTATTATTGACGATAAATAGTCAAGTCCGGTGGGGGTAAGGGCCTAACTTTGTTTGCTTTGCAGAAAAAATGAGGCTCGAAGTCCCCAAATTCGGCATGATCTCCAACATCCACCCAAAACTGTTGAGTTGGTGGGAGTATCTGCACTCTAACGACAAAAGCTATCGTCGGGTAACACTTGGGTAACTTACCGACTCTCCTGAAAATCCAGCCCAACAAAATGATAATAGAGGTTTCTACCTTGTTCTGGGATCGTGAAAGGTCCGCGTTCCGCTTTGGGAACATCGAAATGGCGCCTTTGATAGAAAAGATAGGAGGGCTGGCTAACCTAGTATAGGAAACTCCAGGGTTGTTGATGCCTGAGAACCGCACAGGAAAAAGTTTCCTCAAAATGATGGGCCTGAAAAAGGATGCGGAATTGGTATGTTTGGAGGATTCGTACATTCCTTTTGACTACTTGTTGAAAGGTATGGCTACAGAAAATCATACCGTACCTACCATGACGAGTTTTCTATCACCTCCCTGGGACACGTCCATCGCCGAGTGTTCGTGTTTATGGTTTGCTTTTTGGTTTGATCGTGTTCCCGATGAAGAAGGAAAGGATCCATACCAGGCTAGCCATGGTAACTAAGACCATAATGGAAAGGGTAAATGGGCAATATTTCAACATTGTGCCCATGATCGGTTGCAATTTATTACTTCAACTCTGGCTCATGGAACATCTCCAAAAAGGTGAATATCGATAGGATATTCACCGTAGAATGTGGGATGACCACATCGCTTTCCATAACCCAAAGCAAATGAATTATATCCCTGACATGTTCGCTCAGCCTGAAAATTCTGAGGGATGGATTGAGCTTTTTGATAACTTGACTGAAGAACAGGTTCAATGGATGTTCGAATGGTTTCCAAAGGATGAGTTCATCATTCGATCCCGAGATGCATCATTTCTGATAGTGATTGGTCTAAGGGGGACGTACCCTTACATCCCTCTTCTAGTTATGAGGCAAGAAGGAAGGAAGGAAGTCATCCCTAGGGTCGAGAAGATGAGCCATCTTCGAGCTGACTTTCAAAATAAACAGAGTCCTCACAAGTTCCAAGCTCAGCACCCGTGGCACTGCAAAGTTATACTTGAGAAAGACACCATCGAGCTAGACAGGTATCACGCCGGTTATACCCCTTTCTATCTTGGTTGGTTAGAAGAAGATTTGGGTGGTCAGAGCAAGCTGGGGTACGTCCGAGGTCACAGGGTTATAGATGAAAGGGCTGAAGCACAAGTCAAGTTCAACCAGCGGCGGAAAAGGATCCGGGAAAATGAGGATGACCACCACAAGATACATGAGTCCAAAAAAATTGATCGAGGAATTGAAGGATATGGCTATCAGTGCCAACAAGAGGCTGGGGTACTTGGAACGAGGTATAATCGAGCTGGAAGAAAAGTTCATCAAAAGAGTTGAAGATTGTCAAAAGGCTGAGGGAGCTGCAGGGGGATACTTAGCTAAAACCTACCTGTTGTTGGGACTTCGCGAGCTGGGAAAGCTGTACAAGGAAAGCAAGAATGCCGAGTCTGGGGAAGGTCCTTTTGGGGCCAAGTAGATAGGAGTGTCTTTTATTTTTCTATCAATGTAATAAGGCCAACGACCATTAGTGAATTTTATTTTGCATCTATCGTTTAGGATTTGTCTATTTTTCTTATCAATAAAATGAGGCATTTAGCATTTTAAGTTCTCCAAATCAATTTGTCGCTAGGCCTACCTCGGGAACAAAGAGGTTCCCAACTTAGGACACGCTTTCATTTCTGCATTATGCGTTTAAATACCGCAATATTCTTTTCATGATCCTCACTGACTTGGTTACCTTTTGTTTTTATTTTTTTTTAATTTTTTTTTCTTACTCCCCTCCCCAAAGGTTAGTTCGTGCATTCTGGCATCATCAGCCTATCGCACTAGATCCAAGGGCCCTCCACCTACTCCCCCCCTAGTCCTCCTAAGGGAAAAGACAAAGGCAAAAGTAAGATGGAAGAGTCCAGCGGCACCAGAAAGGAAAATGTGATTGAACGGGTAGAGGCCACTGATGGCCGAGGTATTCAGGTCCTGCATGAGAACATGTCACCACTTGAACAGAAATTGTTGAAGTTTCAGGAAGAACTCGATCAAGTCCGGAATCTGGCCAACTTGTCATTTTCCCTCAACGTCCCCGACATCAACCTTCCAAATGCTCAAAACCCCGCACCTCCACAAAATATCCCAAGACAGCAAAATCATCCCGCACCTCACCATCACACCACTCCCCCAAATAACCAAACTCTCCCGACACAGTGCAATGCTTGCCACACCTCAAATAACACTCCACCACTCATCCCAGAACCTCCAAACCCCACAAAAGACCATTTCCACATCTATAACAATCCCATCTATGTGGAAACCGTGACCAACTCCACTCCGTCTATCCCACAGGCATCCGAGTCTGACAAAAAGGATTTACTTATCAGGAGCGTGGCCGAGGAACTTAGGAAACTGACCAGTCGAGTCCAGGGTGTTGAAGGAACCAATGGGATTGAAGGGTTGAATTATGAAGACCTTTGTATACAACCTGATGTCGAACTGCCCGAGGGGTACAAACCTCCAAAGTTTAAAATGTTTGACAGTACTGGTGATCCGAGAGTCCATCTGAGGACCTATTGCGACAAATTGGTTGGCGTAGGAAATGATGAAAGAATCCGCATGAAGTTGTTCATGAGGAGTTTGAAGGGAGACACACTATCTTGGTACATCAGCCAAGACCGCAAGAAATGGTCAAACTGGGTAAGCATGGCATCTGATTTCATGGGCAGGTTTAGATTCAACACAGAGAACGCACCAGATGTGTTCTACATTCAAAATTTGAAGAAGAAACCTACAGAAACCTTTCGCAAGTATGCTACTCGCTGGAGGTCCGAAGCTGCTAAAGTCAGACCTGCTCTAGAGGAAGAACATATGAACTAGTTCTTTGTCCGTGCTCAGGACCCGCAGTATTATGAACGGTTAATGATGGTTGAAGGCCACAAGTTCTCTGAGATCATCAAATTGGGTGAGCGAATTGAAGAAGGTGTTAAAAGCGATATTGTTACAAATTTTGAAGCCTTGCAAGCCACTAACAAGGCTCTACAGTCCGGTGGTGTGTTTAAGAAGAGAGACGTGGGAGCTGTAATGGTTGAACAAAGAACCAAGTCCCCACTCAAATACCAAACCTATTCGACACCTCCACTCACATATCATCCAACCCTGAATTACCAAGCACCCTCACCAAATTACCAAGCTCCACCACCTTCCTACTAAGCTCCACCACCCACATATCAACCTGCTTCGCCCAGATATTCACAACCCACTCCTGTCTACCACACTTACAATTCCCAGCCATCCCATTACCAATCACCCTCTGCACACCAAAACTTCCCTAGACCTCGTCCCAATTTTGATCGCCGCCCTCCAAAGCAATACACCGCCATAGCCGAGCCCATTGACCAGCTGTATGAGAAGATCAAAGCTGCTGGTTGTGTCACACCTATCCCTGTTGCCACCCCTGAGAACCCTTCTCAATGGGTTAACCTAAAAAAATCTTGTGCATACCATTCCGGCATGAAAAGACACACCATCGAAGAATGCCGCTCTCTGAAGGACAAAATACAGGCTCTCATTGACAACAAGATTATTGTGGAAAAAGACCCCGTGACAATCCTCTATCAGACCATAAGGGTAGAGGTATCCATATGATTGAAATAGAAGATGATTGGAATCCCGAGGGGTCAATCAGGCTGATCGCAGAAGGCGATGGCCCAAAGAAACCTGCATTCACTCTCAAACCGATCATAGTCCAGATTTAACCATTTGAGACCACTGAGGTGAATATGTGTATACCACTTGAGTTTGAAGCAGTGCCACTTGCAAAGTCACCAGTGCCAATTGAAGTTGAGTTTGTATCTCCGGCAAATGCACCGGCATCATTCGAGGTCACAGTCTTGCCACCCCGAACACACATTTCGTTTGAAGTAAAGATGGTTGCACCAATTCCGGTGGCAATGTCAACCACGCCAACCTTCTATTAAAACGCTATCCCTTTGGAATACACAGTCGAGGCAAGAAGGAAAGGCAAGGTTAGGTTTGAGGAAGTCGTCGCAGCACAGGGTATGACGAGAACTGGTAGGGTCTACACCCTTGAGCATCCGGCCGAGTCAAGCAAGCAGGCTGCCAACCGGCCTCCCCTTATCGAAACAGGTCCCGATGACCTTTGGAGAAAGGTACAAGCTAAGGAGTATTCAGTCATCGACCAGTTGAACAAGACACCGGCACAGATATCCATCCTCTCTCTGCTGCAGAATTCTGAAACACACAGAAATGCTTTGTTGAAAGTGTTGAGTGAAGCATATGTGCCAAACAACATCACTAGTGGGGAAATGGCCAATATAGTAATCCAGGTACTGGAGAGTCATAAAATCACTTTTCATGAGGACAAGCTACCACCTGAAGGATTGGGGCACAACAAAGAACTGCACATCACCGTGCAATGCAAAGATCATTTCATCACAAGAATCTTGATCGATGGAGGTTCCAGTCTTAACATCTGTCCGTTGATAACACTCAAGAAATTGGGTAAAGGGCTACATGAGATAAGGGATGGAGAGATCAATGTGAAATCCTTCGACGGTTATCAGAGGTCCACCATGGGGGAGATCAGTATATGTCTGCAGATGGGACCGAGTTGGTTCAAAGTGGATTTCCAGGTGATAGATGTGCCAGCATCCTACAACCTATTATTGGGACGACCCTCCATTCATACTGCTGGGGCCGTAGCATCAACGCTACATCAGACGGTAAAATTCGAGTGGAACCACTAAAAGGTGATTATTCATGGTGACGGTAGCAACCCCATTTATAATCGTCAAACTATTCCGGTGATTGACGAAAAAAGAAAGATAGGCGGAGGAACTTACCACCACATTGAACGGGTCAATGCTATCGACAAGGACAAGTGGTGGGACAACAAGATTGAGAGCATCCTAAACTGGAGAGGATATGATCCAGGCAAAGGGATCGGTAAGAACCTCCAAGGGATCACGAAGCCCATAAATCTCAAGGAGCATGGCACCACTTTCGGTCTGGGGTATGAGTACACTTGGCAGGAATTCAACGACTGGTCGCCACCTTGGCGTGGTCCCTATTACCCTTTGGAGCAGCCAATACCTCATCTTGAGTAGACTTTCAAGCAGGCTGACACTATTTACGGTTCAGACGAGGAAGAAGCACTTGCATCAATGAGGAGTTTGTTCCTAGAGGACGAAGATATGGATTGTTGTGTTGTTCTCGAGGTGGAGGGGAGGAAGGCCCTTCCATACATACTGTAATCAAGGGGACATATCTAAAGAACTAGTCTATCAAGATGACCAAAGCCCGACAAGCCTCGGGGTAGCAAGGCTAATACAAGTATTATTTACTGTTTTTATTTATTAAATAATTTTCCTTTTCCTGCATTTTTCAATTTCTACAATAAATATCTTCAATGTACAAAACAATATTCAATCTATCAAAGCATCTTCTAAACATCTCTTACGAATCCGAAATTCATTGTTATTGTTTTTCTCTCATTACTTTATTTATACAGCATTACTATTACTTGTCTTGATGAACAGATGACTGTGACATGCAACGAGACAACGCAACAAACGGACATTGATTTAGATAAAGACAACATACCTGACGAGATTGTCAAAGAAGTTGAGAACTTTGAAAACAGACCTAAGTCCAACCTGGATGAGACTGAAGTTATCAACCTGGTAGATTCAGAAAACATCAAGGAGACTCGCATCAGCATTCATTTGTCACCATCAGAAAAGAAAGAATACACAGAGTTTCTAAGAGAGTATGAGGACGTATTTGCATGGTCGTATGACGACATGACTGGTCTAAGTACGTCTATTGTGGCCCACAAACTGCTAACCAATCCAATGTGTCCACAAGTGAAACAAAAGCTCAGAAAGTTCAAACCCGATATGAGTTTGAAGATCAAAGAAGAAGTTACGAAGTAGATCAACGCCAAAGTTCTCCAGGTAGTGGAATACCCGACATGGTTAGCCAACATTGTACCTGTGCCAAAGAAGGATGGAAGGTCAGAGTCTGCGTTGACTACCGGGATCTCAACAGGGCCAGTTCGATAGACGATTTCCCCTTGCCAAATATACACATTCTGATTGATAACAACGCCAAGCATGAATTACAATCTTTTATGGATTGCTTCGCTGGTTATCACCAGATTTGGATGGATGAGGAAGATGCTGAGAAAACGGCATACATTACGCCGTGGGGAGTGTATTGCTACAAGATGATGCCATTCGGCCAAAATAATGCAGGGGCCACCTACATGAGGGCCATGACCACCATATTCCATGACATGATCCACAAGGAGATCGAGGTATACGTGGATGTTGTCATTATCAAATCAAAGAAAGCTACTGATCACTTGGAGAATTTGGGGAAGTTCTTCAATAGATTGCGAAAATACAATCTGAAACTAAACCCCGCGAAATGTGCATTCGGGGTTCCTGCTGGGAAGTTACTAGGATTTATTGTAAGCCGTCGGGGAATAGAATTGGATCCGTAAAAAGTCAAAGCCATTCAAGAGCTACCACCGCCAAGGAACAAGAAAGATGTGATGAGTTTCTTGGGGAGGCTTAATTACATCAGCCGGTTTATAGCACAGTCTACAGTCATCTGTGAGTCAATCTTTAAGATGCTGAAGAAGGACGCTACGACCGAGTGGACCGATGATTGTCAAAAGGCTTTCAACAGAATCAAGGAATATTTGTCAACACGGCAAGTCCTAGTACCGCCCGAGCCAGGCAGACCTCTATTACTCTATCTTGTCGTGTTAGATGGAGCTTTCGGCTGCATTCTGGGGCAACACGATGAAACAGGAAGGAAGGAACAAGCTATTTATTACCTCAGCAAGAAGTTCACTCCATATAAGGCCTGATATTCTCTATTAGAGTGTACCTGTTGTGGTCTAACTTGGGTCGCCCAAAATCTGAGACATTACTTCTGTGCCTACACAACATATCTCATATCAAGGATGGATCCATTAAAGTACATCTTTCAGAAGCCTCTTGCTGAGCGAATTAGACATTGCTTACATGACTCAGAAGGCAGTTAAGGGACAAGCTCTGGCAGACCATCTTGCTGAGAATCCCGTAGACGGAGGATACGAACCCCTAAAAACATATTTTCCTGATGAGGAGGTATCACTCATAGGAGAAGACATTGCAGAATCCTATGATGGTTGGAGGATGTTCTTTGATGGAGCAGCAAACTTCAAAGGAGTCGGTATTAGAGCAGTACTAGTATCAGAGACCGGTCAACATTATCCGATATCTGCCAAACTTAGGTTCCCTTGCACCAACAACATGGCCGAGGATGAAGCCTGCATCTTGGGGCTCAATACAGCCATTGACATGAGCGTCCAAGAGCTGTTAGTGATCGGTGATTCAGACTTATTGGTACATCAGGTACAAGGAGAATGGGCAACAAAGACTTCCATGATACTGACGTATCTGCACCACGTACAAGAATTAAGAAAGAGGTTCACAAAGATAGAGTTCTGGCACGTCCCCAGAATCCAGAATGAGTTCGCCGACGCATTAGCTACTTTGTCCTCAATGATCCAGCATCCAGACAAGAATTTCATTGACCCTATTCCCATAAAGATCCATAATCAGCCATCTTATTGTGCCCATATCGAAGAAGAAGTATACGGAAATCCTTGGTTTCATGACATCGATGAGTACTTGGCAAACAGTGAATACCCCGACCTTGCAAATTCCACTCAGAAACGCACACTTCGGAGATTGTCCAACAATTTCTTCCACAGCGGAGGAATCCTGTATAGGAGGACTCCTGATTTGGGGTTATTAAGGTATGTTGACGCAAAAGAAGCATCAAAATTGCTGGAAGAAATTCATGCTAGGACTTGTGGCCCACATATGAACGATTTTGTTTTAGCGAAGAAAATACTCCGAGTTGGTTACTTTTGGATGACTATGGAGACGGACTGCATCCAATATGTTCAGAAGTGCCACCGCTGCTAGATACATGGGGATATGATAAAGGTGCCTCCTAGTGGGCTCAATGAAACCAGCTCACCATGGTCATTCGCCGCTTGGGGTATCGACGTTATTGGACCAATCGAGCCTACCGCTTCCAATGGCCACATGTTCATTTTGGTCGCCATTCACTGCTTCACTAAATGGGTCGAAGAAGCCTCCTACAAAAGAGTTACTAAGAAAGTCGTGGCCGACTTTGTCCGCGACCGATTGTTTGTCGGTTCGGAGTTCCCGAGTCAAACATCACCGACAATGGTTCTAATCTCAACAGGGACTTGATGAAAGCTATGTGTGAAACTTTCAAGATCAAACACAAGAATTCCACAACATATAGACCTCAGATGAATGGAGCCGTAGAGGCCGCTAACAAAAACATCAAGAAGAAACTAAGGAAGATGATAGAAAGGCACAAGAAGTGGCATGAAAAGTTATCATTCGCTTTATTGAGATACCGCACCACTGTCCGCACATCAACAGGGGCAACTCCCTATATGCTAGTTTATGGTACAGAGGCTGTAATTCCTGCCGAAGTGGAGATTCCATCTCTAAGAATTATACAGGAAGATGAGATCAGCGATGCAGAGTGGGAAAGAAGTCGTTATGAACAACTAGCCCTCATAGACGGGAAGAGAATGAATGCAGTATGTCATGGTCAACTATATCAGAACAGAATGGCCAGGGCCTTCAATAAGAAAGTCAAGCCGAGACGATTCACACCAGGGCAACTGGTGTTAAAGAAAATCTTTCCACATCAAGATGAAGCCAAGGGGAAGTTCTCTCCCAACTGGCAAGGTCCATACATGGTCAATAGAGTGCTGACAGGAGGAGCACTCATACTTGCAGAAATGGACGGAGAAGTTTGGTTGAAACCGATCAATTCAGATGCAGTCAAGCGCTATTATGTGTAATCTTTATGCTTTCCCAATGATGTAATTTGAACTACGCCTGACCTGATTCCTGTTTAAGAGGGGATATGTAGGTAGCCCTATGGGTTTGGTCACAATTCAATAAAAATCTATCTTTAATAATCTGGGTAACTACTGAGTATTGTCATATACTTAGGCAAGACTTAGGTGTTAAATCTATTAAAACTGGAAACATACTCCTTTATACCTGTTGCTTGACTATTAATGGTTATAATCAGTAAGAAACTGATAAAATTCATCCTCTGAAATCAGTAATAAAGCTGCCTCACTATTGCATTCTCACTAGATATCATGCCTTAGATTCTGAAGTTAATAAGGCCTTACTTGTGACTAAGTTGTGCTAATTATGTGCATAATCTGTGGAGGAATAATTGGGCCTCGTATCTGCTCTTATTTGTTTTCCCCTTATCTTAAGTCTTGATTGTCATTTTTTTGTCGCTTAGAATCTTGTCCTTTAAACCTAGGGGTCAACATAGTACTTCCTTTTAGGATAGTATTCCTAGCCTCCTCCTGGACTGATAGGATGGGACGGGTAATAGCACGCAATAGAGTCTGTGACCAACACACGTTTTAATTACCTTCACGGGGTGGGAAGGGTAGAATATGGATATGATGATCGGTGCGCTAATACCACGTGTAGCCACTCTTCGAGTAGTGATTACCGGGTATTGCATTGATGTGATCCATATTATTATAAACCTAGGACACCTTTATATGCTAGCTCGTAATCTTCTTTACTGTTTTCTAAACATCTACATGTTTAAAATTTAAATCCTCTCTTATTTGAGCCTTGTTATTTTCTAGTTGTACAGATTCACGAAACCATTTGGCCGGGAACCATACTTGTGGATCCTGAGGGGTTCCTAACACCTTCCCCTTAGGATAATTTCAAGCCCTTACCCAAATCTGTGGTTAGCAACGTAGTTGTAATTGAACCCCTTAGGTGCCCTAACGCACCGTTAAAATCGTTAGGTGGCGCCTCTTCAAAATATTAAAACCCCTTTCCAAAAGGAAAGAGTTTTCCCAACCAATGTCATATACCCGATATTCCGTGAGGAAGCAAAAGGGGGCACGACACTGCCTCCGAAGATGTCACCGGATTCGGTGATTTATCGGTGCCAAAGAAGGTGCCCCGAGTGCTAACCCAGGCCGTAGGCGGAATATAGTCCTTACTGTCTTGAAGGATGCTCGAGTCTTCTCTCCCCATATTAGAATTTCTAGTTATCTAAAAGGCTTGGTTACCGAGGAGGACCAAGCTGCAATGAATATTGTGGGGGCTGTTTGCCTGTTTAATGAGGCTCAACATGCTCTGGATCGGGTAACTTCAAGAGTCTCTTCCTTATTTCTTTCAAACTTAGAATTGTAAGTTATTTTAACATCTTCTTCTTTACTGCAGGCTTCGGTGTTTCATCATGAAGCCTTCCACAGAATTCGAGAGGAGCACGAGGCTGAAGTTCGGGGCCTCACCGACAAAAGCAATACCTATAGGCTTCTCAGTGAGAAACTTAAGGCCGATTTGGTTGCGGATCGAGATGAGCACACCGATATGGCCGAGCAGGTATTCCGAGTACTTCACGATAGTGAATATGAGTTGGAGATAACGACTAACAATTCGATACTGCAGGTCCGGCAGAGGCTCGAGCAGATCGGACAGCTCCAAAAGCAGGTGGACGAGTTACAAACCGAGGCTGAAGCATTAAAAAAGAACATGGATATCCTAGCCTTGAAATAGGAGACCGTCCAAGCACAATTGGATTCGACCAAGACTCAGCTCCAAGCTGCAAAAGAGAAAACCTCGGTTCAGGCCGAGAAGATCAAAGAGTTTCAGACTCAGCTGGATTTAGCCGTTTCTAATAAAGCAAGCTTAGCCAACGAGCTCGAAGCGGCCAAATCTGAGGTGGCCGCGGCCGACATCAAAGCTGATAAAAGAGTGGCCCAGTTTAAGGTCGACGTCGAGGCCATCCAGGCCAAGACTAAGAGCATGATAGATCATGAAAAATGTCAAGCTCAGAGGGAAGCCTTCGAGGACGCTCAAGGCCTAAGGTTTCTATATCATGGCCGAGGTCGAGAATGCCAAAGCAGAAGAAACCCGGGCCCGGAAGCAGGCCTTCCTTGAGGAAGACTCCGATAGCCTAAATGAATCTTAAGATGGGGAAGACCCCGAGGATGGAGATGTGACCTTCGATGAAGATCAAGACACTTAGGAATTAGAACTTTTTTTGTTCTTCTTTTTGCACTTTCTCTGAGTTTGTTTTGGGCGTTGTAAATTTTTTGGACTAGGCCGATTTGGCCCTTGTAAAGAAATCATTCTATATAAATATTAGCCTTTCTTTTCCCTTTCGGCTCTCAAGTTTTCATGAAAAATGGAAAGCTCGGAGGGAAGCCCTCGAGGACACTCAAGCCCAAGATGAGAAATTTTTTTTTTTTAGATTTAAATAGAGGTAGTCCTAGATAAAAATATTAGGAATCAAAGCAAGGAAAGTAGCATTGATGGAACGGGGGATCGCACCTTCCGTATCAAGCCTACCATCTCTTCTCACGAAAGACTTTTCATCCCGTCTCTGAAAGTTTTGCAATATAAGTGGCCCTGCTTCAAAGCCCCAGAAAACCCCCTTACTCTCTCTCTATAAAAAAAAGCGGCCCTCCTATTCAACGGGGCTATTAGAGAAGCAACTTCGTTCCTTGACTTCTTTTCTCAGTCAAGCTTCCTTGTTCCTTAGTGTAGTCTCGGTCCATAGTTGTTGACTCCGTTCCTTATAGCCTAGTCTATATCCACAGCTGACGTGACTCCGTACCGACGCCTTTCCCTTTGTATAGTATACGGCTAAGTGACTTCGTAGCCTCGACGTACTTTTTTTCTTACTGTAGCATAGGCCTTCGTCGGGCTTTCGTCCCTTCGCCTATAGACGATATTTAGTTATTCGGGATCAGAATTCCCACTAGAGAAGACGGGAATTGAGTTATGATTGATGAAAGTCTGCTATGTATTAACCTCACAGAAAAAAGGAAATCTTTTACACCGATGTATCGTACTCTCTAGACCAGGTCATCATAAGAAAATACTGAAAAATCTTTCCAAAGTGAGAGAAGGAGGGATAGATAGATATCCCTTCAACATAGGTCATCGAAAGGATCTCGGAGACCCACCAAAGTACGAAAGCCAGGATCTTTCAGAAAACGGATTCCTATTNGCAGAAGTATATGCTTTAGGTGAACATATATCTATGTCTGCTGACAAAGCACGAAAAGTAATTGAGCAAATTCGCGGCCGTTCTTATGAGGAAACGCTTATGATACTAGAGTTTCGATATCGTAGCCGAGGTCGAGAATGCCAAAGCAGAAGAACCCCGAGCCCAGAAGCAGGCTTTCCCTGAGGAAGACTCCGATAGCCTAAGTGAATCTAAAGACGGGGAAGACCCCGAGGTGGGAGATGCGACCTCCGATGAAGACCACGCCACTTAGGACTCAGTACTTTTTTTTCTTTTTTTGCACTTTTTCTGATGCCGTTTTGGCCGTTGTAAATTTTTGGACTAGGCCGATTTGGCCTTTGTAAAGAAAATCATTCGATATAAATATTTTTTTTCTTTTCCCTTTCGTCTCTTAAGTTTTTCCTTTGCTTTGTTATTTGTAATCACAAAAGTTGAAATGCCTTAGCATGAGACAATAAGGTTTTGTTCGAGGGTTCGAACAACCCTTGCCTTTATTAGAATTTTTTGGGCTCGATATTATCGAAGTTTTTTCCCGAAGATGTCTTAAATTTGTGACTTTGCCGAGGGTAGCCTTTTAGAACTGGCTGTAAAAGTATTTTTTATTTTTCGAATCTATTTTTGTTACGGATTTCGAACATCTCCGAGCCGTGTTAAATTGGTCGTCGCCTTTAGTTCGAGATTTGCCCATAAGGATTGTTTTTCCATTTTATCCGAACTTGCCAGAGATAATAGTCCCCGAGTGAGGTGGCTGTGGCCTTTAGAAATCGGGGAGTTGCCTATTAGGTCTTTTGTCCCCGAGTGATGGAGTGGTCGTTCGTATTCCGATTAACTATTGCCCTTGGGCTTGTTATTTTCGGGAGTACGAAGCCCTTTAAGAGATGTAAAGAGGAAAAGAAAATGTTAAACATCAGATGTTTGCAAGGAAAGTACTTCTTTTTATTTTTTATGAAAATAGTCATACATGCGTACATGTTTAAGCCAGGGCTCGAACAATCTACATGGGCACGATTCGTTCTGATCGTTTGGCCCTTACGATAAATACTATCTATCGAGATCCTTCTTTCATGAAATAGTTTCCTCGCTAGAGTTGATATTTGAAGATAATACATATCTGAGGGTATCCCCCCAGCATTCGAGGTTGATTGCAAAGGAACCTCGGATATTGTTGAATTGATCTTCGATGCCGATTTGTAATCAGGCTTGATTCTAAGTTAGCATGATTCATTGTTGCCTCGTTAAAAAACTCGTCGAAAACCCCATTTTGGACAAAACCGGTTTAAGGGAAAAAGAGTGCAACACGTGCTTTCAGACCTAAATACTTCATTTCGTTCGCCAAAAAATCCATTTGTCGATTCTTATTAACCACCTGCAAGAGTTAGTCTGAAATAAAAATGAAAATAGAAAGGGGTCGTACCTTAGCAGTAATATTGTTCTAGATGTGATATGTTCTAATTGCTCGGCAGTTGTTCTCCACTCATCGTTCCGAGCTTGTAGGACCCTTTTCCGGTGACCTCAAGAATATGGTACGGTCCTTCCTAGTTCGGACCCAATTTTCCTTCGTTCGGATTTCGGGTGTTGAGGGTGAATTTCCTTAGCACTAAGTACCTGATGCAGAAATACCGAAGATTGCTCTTGGATTGTAGTATCTCTCGATCCATTGTTCTTGGCGGGCCAATTGGACGAGGGAGGCTTCACGTCTTTCATCCAATAATTCTAGGCTCGTATTCATGGCCTCATCATTTATTCTGTTGCATATCGGAACTTGATACTTGGTTCTCCTACCTCGATCGGTGTTAGAGCTTCGACGCCATAAACTAATGAGAATGGGGTAGCCCCGGTACTAGACTTCGATGTTGTGTGGTATGCCCAAATAACTTCGGGTAGAATTCCCTTCCACTTCCCTTTGGCATCGGTTATGTCACGACCCAAACTGATAGGTTATGACTAGTGCTCGAGTCCTACCTGTCGAACACCAGTAAACATGCGTCAAGATATAAACATGAATCAAGGGTAGTTCATGAATAACATCTGTCAATAAACTACTGAATCACGTGTTAACATACGTGAGAAAAATATGTCCAAAAGGCATATATACATATACATGCGGAATACGGTAGGGCGAGCCGGTAAGGCTACTATAGACAACTACATATCAAAGATTGAAAGATGACAAGGCCACATACTATCCAACAAGACATAAGTGTCTACAGACCTCTAATAGAGTGTACAACTGTACAAAGGACGAGTCTGGGCCTCGTCATACCCATTTATGTATACAAACACATCGTACCAAAACTAAAAGCATCTCCGGATCAAATGGAGCACACTAACTCTCGCTGATCATGCTTTGTTCTAGTTATCTCATGACAACCTTTCTGGTTCATTTACCTATAATAATATAATACGAAAGATACATTACTTTGGTACCCGGTTGAGTAAGGCACCGGTGCCCGTCGTGGCCCATTGGTTTAGGTCGTGACATGTTATCCTCTTCTTGAGATTTTTGGATGATTGTTTTGTTGGTCGATTCGGCTTGTCCGTTCCCGCTAGAATGATAAGGTGTTGATGGGATTTTTTTGATCTAGTGCTCCTCGAGATATTCATTCACCTTGATGTCGATGAACTGCTTTCCATTATAACAATTTTGGAAGGCATCCCGAATCGACATATGATGTGATCCCAAATGAAGTCGATGGCTTCCTTCTCCATGACTTTCTCGAAAGCTTGTGCTTCAACCCACTTAGAGAAATAATCAGACATAAATAAAATAAACTCCACCTTTTAGTATTTTTCTGAGTATTTACCCAAAAAACAGATAATAATTGAATTCATACGTGGTCTTAAGGACACGTGATTTTACTTGGCACAAACTGAAAAAAACATGTAAATTACATTAAAATTGATTGTAAAGAGAAATAAAGCAAACCAAATGAGATGTATAGATCTGGACCTCGAGCTAGATTACCCTCGAACCAAATGAATATTCTATTGAACTATGAACAACGTAACATAGTGCTGAAAGCTTAAGAGAAAGGTAGTACATTGCTTTGTTTTTCGTGAATATGATGATTTTCAGATGATCAGATCCCCTTTATATAGTAGGGGATTCCACTTTTGTTATAACTCTAAATACAGTAAGAAATTCCATGATTGGCTAATTAATCTGCTTCATCTTGATACATGCCGAGATTCCCGCCGTGATCCTTGCTCGATTATGGATATTTCAGCTTACCGTTACTTGACTAGGTAAACTTCTATTGGTCTTGCTCGATCTCTATTTTGCTCGGTCTCGATCTTGGACGATCTTGACCTTGATCTCTCTAGATTACGAGCTCAGCAATCTAACTTCACGCTATGGCTTGATATAAACGAGGCTGAACCTTGATCTATCATGTTCCAACCTCGAGTAGTCATAGAAAGGCAGTCCTTATGACCGTACACACTGAGAACAAACAAATGTTAATTCCCATTAGATTTAGGCAACGACATAAGCCTAGAAGAGTTGCATGAAGTACTGCAAATGTAACGCCTAGACAAAACTATAGGTCGCATTTTGAGATACAAGACCCAAAGGCCCCAAACATTTACAACTAGAAAACCGACCAAAAAAATAGGCAATTACCGACCAAAACGCGACCATTTACGTGTGGATAGTATTTTGACGGTCGAAAAGGAATACCGAACAAAGTTGGTCGAAAATTACCGACCAACGTTGGTCAGTCAATTAAATTAAGAAAAAAATTATTGCAAAAAAAATCGACCAAAGTTGGTCGGTATTTTAATTATGTAATAAAAAGATTCACCATCTGGGAATCGAATCGGGATCTGTACTGTGGCAGGATACTATTCTACCACTAGGCCATTTGTGCATTTTATTTTAAGATTGTCTTTTATTTGATTTATACTCTTTAATTTTATTTTCGTACGAAAATAACCTACCAAAGTTAGTCGGTCGACCAAAATTGGTTGGTTTTTTAAAATGACCGGCCGAATTAACCGATCAATTTTGGTCAGTTTTTTCTAATATTAATTTTTATCTATTTTAATTGAAAAACCGATCAAGGTAGGTCGATTTCTTGAAAAGTAAATTTTGCGGGACTCAAAAATAGTTTCCCGCATTTTTGCGCCAAAAAAAACCGACCAAAGTTGGTCGGTTTCGTAAAAAATAATTAAAACTAAAATATTTTAAAAAACCGACCAACTTTGGTCAGTTTTTGACTGATTTTTGGATCGACCAAAGTTGGTCAGTTTTTGTTGGTCGATTTTTGCCGAATTTTTAGCAGTGGTTCTTGAAGTCCGACGAGGATGTTATCAAACAGGACTTTCATTGATCAGCAAGACTTCTACAATTTATCTAGTTCCTAGTCAATTGTCGTTTTTAGAGTCAACACCCATAAACTCAAAATCATCCAGCTCTTTGACCATCCACTTAAGTGCTGTGAAATATCATAAGGTCTGAGTTGGAGAAGATTATCCATTCCTAGGTTTTCCATCTATATAATAAAGTTCCCCCTAACTCTAAATTTGAAGTGTTTACTGGTATACGGTTCCGTCTTAACTCTTAATAATGAGCTAAAGAAATATATTGGATGTTACTGCAGTTTTAAGTTGGGATTGTCACATAAATAGCTGATCAATTTTAATGTTTACTTTTTCTAGTCGGTATACATAAATTATATATATATATATATATATATATATATATATATATCGGCTATTTTAGATTTAAGAGATCAGGTGACGAACTATTTGGGTTAAATCTTCTTTTAAGTTCTAGATTTTTAGCTTAATTTGGACTAGTTATTTGTTTTAAGGATGCATGTATTCACATAATATGGTGGAACCAAAAGTGAGAGAATGTGAGAACAACTATATGCCAAACATTTTATCTCGCACTTTTTCTCCATAATAGATCCCAATGAAAGTAAGAAAAATGTCTAAAAAATGCTGACGAAATCTTTGAGAGTATATTATTCAAATGATCACTCAACTATCTGAAATTATCTGCAAAATAATATTTGTTTTGTTTAACAAAAAATAAATATCTTAACTATTCCTTTAGCACTCTTGGTCACTCAATTAGATTTTACAAATTCTTTGGTGGCAAAATACATATTTTACTCTCTAAATTATCAATATTTGTAATAATATTTTTTATTTTAATCTATACTATGAACTTACGTATACAAATATATATATATATATAAAGCAAAAAGGTGAAAAATATTTTTCAAGCATAGATAATGTTGGAAAAATAAAATAATTTAGCACAATTTTCAAGCACATATAATGTACTCATCAAATAATCTTCTATTTTAAATAAATTCTTATACTACATGCATGTAATATAAGTTTTGTTTTTATTCTCTTTCATTCTCAATTGTCTAAATATTTTTTTAGTTTTGTTGTTATTATCAAAATTATTAATACGAATAATCTATTCTAATTAATTTTTTTACTATGCTCAACTATTTTATTATTTAAGTATTATATACATTTGAAAATTATTTTGAACTTCTTTACTTTATAAATAAGATTTATTACTTCTATAGGTAAGTCCATAATATAGATTAAAAAGAGGAAAATCTATTGCAATATTAAAAGGTAAAATTAAAAATAAAATAAAGGTAGATAATTTTGAGGATAAAATTGCTATTTAACCATCAAGAGTTTGAAAATATATATGGTTGAGTAGCCTTTAAGTGATATAGATATAGTTAAGTGATTTTTCTGATATAAATAAAAGAAACACTACTTCATTAGGTAATTTAAGATTGTTAAATAATCATTCGAGAATAATGGACTCAAAATCGATCAAAGAAAAAAATGAGGAGTTCAAGGAGAAATTGCTTTGTTTACCTTGAAAATGGTAATGACAATTATATTTGATTTTGTGGTTCTAAAAATATGTGATTTATTTTTGTGCTAGTTGTTAGGCAATAGATGCTAAGTGTGAGCTAAGAAAATAGGATAAGAGTAAAGGAAAATAGTGATATGCAAACCAAGTTGTTACTAAATGGGTCTCGAGCTGGCCGAAGTAGGGCCTCGAGGTCGAGCTATAAAGCCTGACAGAGGACGATCGATGGAGGAACAACAGTACGGAGGGCCTCGAGGGTGACCTTTTATGATCAATAATGAGCAATAAATGAAGAACAATTAATGAACACAATAAATGAAAGGCAATAAATCCGTAGAACAACTGTTGAGTATGTTAAGAAGGCTGAGAATGTTCTTGTTGAATTCAATATTCATGTGTCCCCAAAAAATGTCAAGGATCCCCTTTATATAGGAGGAGGAATCCCAACATAGTACATGTGTAATTATCACAAAGAAATATAGTCGGTACAGTCATTTAATGGCTTGGTACGGACTTGTACCATTCTTGCACGCTTGATCAGCTCTAGCCATGCGCCATTGGGAATTTCCCGCATTTCCACGATGGTCACCGATGTATACTGCACCTGGGTCGAGCATAATGAGCCTTCGATGCGCTTCCTCAGGGATATACCTCGAGATCGAACAATGAGTTCCTCTTCGCGCTCCTCGAGGTCAGTCATGGGGTGCCATAACGGCCCAAAATCGGACTCCCCGATTTTGGCCGTACACAGATAGTCTCCGCGTTTCTTAGAATGAAATGATGGGAAACGATTTGAATTCCTGGTTCTTCGATATCTTCACCATGACGTCAGCCACGTGAGGTCATCAACTGATGTGACAGAAAGGTTTGCACATAGCATGGTTCTCGAAAAGCCCCTGAACCGCTATTTGCCGCCCTTTCAACTTCTCCAATGCGCTTAGAAAAACCTCTATAAATATTCCAACCCTTATTTTTTCAAACTTTCACCCTTTGCAACGTCTTCAAATCTCCAATTAGCAGCTTCTGCTTTTGTCCCTTCTCTGTGTTCGCCTCTTCGCCAATTTTCTTCTTCTTATTCTAAAATTTTAACATAGTCATGGTTAAACTTCTACGATGGTCTCTCAAAAAGAGAAAATCCTTTATTCTTCATGCTCGTCTGAAAGAGAAACGACAGTTCCTCCTCGTGTTGAGGAGCGTCTTTATTCTTCATGCTCGTCTGAGAGAGAAACGACAGTTCCCCCTCGTGTTGAGGAGTGCCTCCCCGGACCCTGTGAAACGTCATCTGATTTTAAGGCTGATAAATCTTCCTCGGTAGCAGGCCGATGCGAGCCCATATCTCGATATGTTAGTGTAGTAAACAATATTGAAGAGGCGGAGGTTTATTGCCGTTGGGAGGAGGCGATGCGAGTGAAGATCCCTCCATTTGAAGGAGATATAGCTATCTATAGAGTTGGTTGGGCCATTCCTTGGCGGAGAAAAGATAACTGGAAGATATTCATTCACGTCGCAGATAAATTTTGATGTTGGTAAATGCTTCATCAATAACTCTTTTCCCTGAATTCGAATCCAAATAACTTCACATATATGTTATACTTTTGAGGCAAAAATTCCCGTGGGAGTCTTAATATCTTCCCACTTGAAGTTCTTGAGTGCTTTCCAACTTTCAGGGGCAACACACCTTGTTATGATATTGGCAAAAGCGTAGCCCAAACTGTTCTCGGTCTGAAAATCCATTTGTGAGACATCATAAAATACTCTGAATGAAATGGGCACCGTCTAACAGATGCTACTGATGCTCAGAAGGAGTTGGGGGGGGGGGGAGCTTTCGATCGAGAGAGAAGAATCAATGAGTATGCCCAATGCATATCCCAGAGGGAGACTCTCGAGGAGATTCATGATAAGGGCTCTGATCTCTTGGAGGAGATAGAGCAGGCTAAGGCAGACGAGATTAGTACTAAGTTCCTCCTTTATACCGACGATAAAGTCGTTGCTGAAGACGAAGGGGAAGAAGTTGGCGAGGATGATAGTCCCGAGGGGGTTGATGAAGGCAACGTCCCCGAGGGGAAAAGACGAAATCCTCGGTGATAGCGACAAACTAGGTTTTCTTTCGGTAAAGGGTTCCTTGTGGGGGTGTTGTAAATTTACCTTCGTGCCACCATTTATATAAGGAGATATTTCATCTTGTATTTGCATAAACTTTCGTTTTGCCCTTGTCTTTGATTTTGTGGTTTTAATTTTAATGCTTGTCGTTGAGGTCTTATAAGCTTGATTTTTCCTCATCGAGGTCTTGTGATTAGTCCCCGAGATAAAAATGACCCAAGCCCTGGGGTATGACCGATTAAAGTTTTGAAGGTCGGCTCTCGAGGATTTGTATGTAAGGGGGAATCGATCTGTCTGTCGAGATCGAGAGGGTGAAGACCTTAGAAGAGGAAACAACAGTCCTGCTTACTTCTGATGGCAACTCGAGCAGTAGCTCAGAAGATGATGAAGATAAAGGTGAAGTTCCCAAGGGAAAGGAGGCCGTTGAAAATTCGAGGGTCGAGCCGTTGAAGGCGCGATCTCCGAGGGAGCTGTTAGAGGCACAACCACCGAGGGGGACGTTGGAGGCACAACCCCGATGGTAGATTAGGTTTTTATTCGTTCTCTTTTTTGTGCAAGGGCTCCAGGTGTGAGTCTTGTAAATACACCTCTGTGAACCTTCACTATACATAAAGGCCTTTGTTCTTCGTCATTTCTTGTCTTTCCTTTTCTTTTTTGGAATAGATTGTGATGCTTGTTGATAATTCATCCAAAATTTTGGACTTTAAAATAAAGCCTTAGGTTTTTTCTCTTGATGAGCAATCGATAATTGTCGATAGTTGACTGTTTGGGGCTCAGTCCATGAGTCAAGTTTTGACTTGAGCTCATCGACCCTTAGATTTTTGAATCGGCCTCGAGGCCCTTTAGGCTGGCCCTTGGGCTCCTACGCATTGGGTCAATGCGACCTCTAATGTGGCTATAGTTTTCCCTCGTTAAAGGCTTTTTTGAAGTTTTTGTGCTCGTCTGACTTTCCGACGGCTCGACAGAACCTCGATTTTGAGTCGATATTTGAAGCCCTTTCGTTGTTTGGAGATGATATGGTCCAAGCTCTTTTTCTTATGCTGGGGGTAGCCTGATCAACCGGTTCTTTTTTAAGTATTTTTGAAGTATTTGAAGGTCTGTAGTTTTATGGCGGCAGTCAGACGTCTCCGAGCCGCGTTAATTTGGTCGGAGCCTTTTGATATGACCATAGTCTTATGTTTGGTCGTAGCCTTTTATTCCCCGAGTGAGATAACCTTGGCATCTATATCGAGGGTATTCCTTTTTAGGGGTCTTACAAGTTTGAATATATAGACTTGACTTTAATATCGTGATTATGCCTTTTTAAGGTCTTACGAATTTGGGCATGCCTTGTTGAGGTCTTACAGATTCTATGTTGCCTTATGGAGGGATTATGTTTTTGAGCACTCCTCTTCGAGGTCTTACATATTTGATATTGCCTCATGGAGAGCTTATGTTTTTTAGCATGCCTCTTCTAGGTCTTACAGATTTGATATTGCCTCATGAAGAGCTTATTTTTTTGAGCATGCCTCTTCGAGGTCTTACAGATTTGATATTTCCTCATGGAGGGATTATGTTTTTGAGCATGCCTCTTCGAGGTCTTACAAATTTGATTGCCTCATGGAGGGCTTATGTTTTTTAGCATTCCTCTTCGAGGTCTTACAGATTTGATATTGCCTCATGGAGGGTTTATGAGATGTTGCCTCATGGAGGGCTTACGAGCTCGAGGTTGCCTCATGGAGGGCTTACGAGTTGTTGCCTCATGGAGGGCTTATGAAATGTTGCCTCATCGAGGGCTTATGAGATGTTGCCTCAAGGAGGGCTTATGAGATGTTGCCTCATCGAGGGCTTATGAGATGTTGCCTCATCGAGGGCTTACGGGCTGGTTGTCAATGACATTCCCCGAGTGTTCGGGCATTTTTTACCCTGGGGCCGTTTCTTGTGAAAATAGCAAACTTCTTGGCAGCATAAAGTGTTTTGATGATAATATGTCCTCCTTCGATTACTTGGTACAAGCATACATGTTTTTTCTATCGAAGGTTCGATTATTCTATGCGGACACGGTTCATTCGACTGTTTGGTCTGATACATCATTCTCTTGTCGAGACCCTTTTTGGCATATTTCAATTTCATCGAGGAGGTGATCTTCCGGGGGAATGCCCCCCAGTATTTGAGGTTGATTGAAGAGAAGCCGTGAATACTTGATGAGTTCTCTTTCGGTAGCATATGGATGTTGCCTCGTTAAAAACCTCGCTGGCAAAATCCATTTGGGATAAAATCCGATCTAAGAGAAAAAGAGCACAACGCATGCTATAAAACCTAAGGTCTTCGAGCTGGAGGGTGCTTCGATTCCTCTCAATCTAACACCTGCACATGAGTTAGTAGAAAGCATAAATAAGAAAGGGAAGGGGTTGTACCTTAACTATGGTAGCGTTCGATCCTCGATATGTTTCAATTGCTCGTTCCGAGGACGCAGCACGGTCCTTTATTCGTCCATCCGGGTGCAGCCGGGAACGTAGTTTGTGATTGTTACTTGGATATTTGCTTGTCCTTTGGCTCCTTCGATGCAGAAGGCAATGAAGTTGGTGCCAGATCGTGCACTACGAACATATCTCTTGCTGCATGCTGCTCCCCGTATATTATTTTTATTCCGTCCTCCATTGGAAATTTCATCATTTGATGAATGGTTGATGGAACTTATTTCATACAGTGGATCCACGGTCTCCCGAGTAAAGCATTGTACCTCATGTCACCTTCGATGACATGAAACTCGGTGTCTTGGGTTGTACCTGCCATGTTAACCAGGAGGATGATCTCTCCTTTTGTTGTCTCTCTCGCCATGTTAAATCCATTGAGGACTCGAGAGGCGGGCACAATCTAGTCGAGCAACCCGAGCTATTCTACCACCCTCGACCTGATTATGTTGGCCGAGCTACCTGGATCCAAGAGCACACGTTTAATTTGAAATTTATTCAAGAGAAAAGAAATTACCATTGCGTCGTTATGAGGCTGAGACAGGGTCGCCATGTCCTCTTCGCTGGATGTGAGAGCATCCTCGGGTATGTAACTCCGAGTTCACTTTTCCCTAGTGATGGATATTTTTGTTCGCTTGAAAATGGGTCCCTGCGGAGTGTCGATCCCTCCGATGATCATGTGGATGACGTGATATGGTTCTTCTGTTTCATTTTTCCTGTTCGCCTCTTTCTCGAAATTGATTTTTAGCTCGGTCGTTGAGGAACTCTCAAAGGTACCCTATGATCAGTCAGGCTACCTCTTCTCGGAGCTGTCTGCAATCCTCGATCCTATGACCGTGAGTGCCGTGATATTCACACACCAAGTTAGGGTTCCTTTGTGAAGGATCTGACAGTATGGGCTTTGGCCATATGGTATCTTTGATTTTACCTATGGCTGATACGATGTCTGAAACATCAATGTTGAAGTTGTACTCAGATAACCGGGGTGCCTCCACCGACCCTGTTTTCCTGTCGAACCCGGATTTGTTCACGAGTCCCTGAGAATTGTAACTTCGATCCATCTTTCGATAGTTACGAGGTATATTGCGCCTCCGGGTGTTTTTTCGATCTTCAATGTACGGTTGGTACCTTTTCTTTATTAGCCTCGGTTCTCTTTCTGGAAACCTTGATTCCTTCGCTAAGAGCCTTTTAGGGTATACCGAACCCGAGGGGGATCTCAATTGGTCGTCCTCAACCCTGATCTTTGATTGATACCTGTTATGCACATCCGCCCAAGTTACGGCGAGATATCCAACCAAGTTTTGCTTTAGCTGCTTCGAAACTATCGAGCTCCGTTCATTCAATCCCTGAGTGAAGGCCTCCACTGCCCAGTCATCGGATACTGGTGGTAATTCCATCCGCTCCATTTGAAAGAAAGATACAAATTCCTTTAGCATTTCGTTTTCTCTCTGTTTGATTTTGAAGACGTCGGACTTCCTTGTAGCGACTTTGATGGCACCAGCATGAGCCTTTATAAAAAGTCGGCCAATATGGCAAACAAATCAATTGAATTTGGGGGTAGGTTATGATACCACATCATGGCCCCTTTTTGACAACGTTTCCCCAATTTTTTTCAACAGGACAGACTCAATCTCGTCATCTTTTAAGTCATTTCCTTTCACAACACAAGTATAGGCACTAATATGCTCATTGGGGTCGGAGATTCCGTTGTACTTCGGGAGATCAGGCATTCTGAACTTCTTCGGGATGGGCTTCGGAGCCGCGCTTGATGGGAATGGCTTTTGCACGAACTTCTTTGCGTCTACACCCTTCAGAATCGGGGGCGCGCCCAGGATCTGATCGACCCTCGAGTTATCGGTCTCCACCTTTTTGTCGTTAGCTTCTATCTTCTTTTCTCCTGATTCAATTCTCTTTGTGAGGTCTTCGAGCATCTTCATAATAGCAGGGTTGGTTGCTGATCCGTCGTTTCTCGACCTTTCCGGTGCCTGCTCGACTCGAGGAGCCGTTTCCGGCGGGGCTGTGCTTGGGGTTTTTTGATGTCTTTGTAGCTGAGAAACAGCCACTTTTTGCGCCTATAATATTTCAAAAATGACATGAAGGCTAACTTCTCTTTCCTCCCCAGCTGGAGATTTCTGTGCTTCATGTTGGTTTTCCCGGTGTGCACTTCCGTCGGTATGAGAACTTATATCAACATGTTGGGCGTTGCGTGAGCCCATATCCACGGGGATAGGTGTTGGTGCCACCCCAGGGTGTTGCAGTGGTACACCGATGACTGAAACAGCTACGACATTCTCTCCATGATCCTCAAGACCGTTGTTTTTGTGTGCATTCACTGAGTTAGACATTTTTTGGCCTGAAATCAAAGATTCTTGGACAAGAAAAATTGTGAAGAATAACTTGTGTTTTTGGAAAACCAGCACTAAAACAATCACTATTATTTTTAGCCCCACGATGGGCGCCAAATTGTTTACCTTGAAAATAGTAATGACAATTATATTTGATTTTGTGATTCTAAAAATATGTGATTTATTTTTATGCTAGTTGTTAGGCAATAGATGCTAAGTGTGAGCTAAGAAAATAGGATAAGAGAAGGGAAATAGTGATATGCAAACCGAGCTGTTACTAAACGGGTCTCGAGCTGGCCGAAGCAGGGCCTCGAGGTCGAGCTATAAATCCTGGGAGAGGGCGGTCGATGGAGGAACAACAGTACGGAGGGCCTCGAGGGTGACCCTTTATGATCAATAATGAGCAATAAATGAAGAAGAATTAATGAAAACAATAAACGAAAGACAATAAATCTGTAGAACAACTATTGAGTATGTTAAGAAGGCAGAGAATGTTCTTGTTGTATTCAATATTTATGTGTCCCAAAAAATTCCAAGGATCCCCTATATATAGGAGGGGGAATCCCAACATAGTACATGTGTAATTATTATAAAGAAATACAGCTGGTACAGCTATTTAATGGCTTGGCACAGACTTGTACCATTCTTGCAGGCTTGGTCAGCTCTAGCCACGTGTCCTTGGGAATTTTTCGCCTTTCCACGATGGTCACCGGTTTGTAGTGCACTGGGGTCGAGCATAATGAGCCTTTGATGCGCTTCCTCGAGGAATATATCTAGGGATCGAACAATGAGTTCCACTTCGGGCTCCTCGAGGTCAGTCATGGTGTGCCATAACGGTCCCAAAATCGGACTCCCCGATTTTGGCCGTACACATGCTTATCAAGGTTTTACTAAATATTAACGTAAAGAGGCCTTAAGGTAGGAGGAAACGAAAAGCAATCTTTGTACATGCACATGCTGAACTTCTAACAAGAATTTTTCCTACCTTAAAACTAGCTCAAGGTATGCCATTGTAGTAATCAATGGGTCATTCAAATTTTAATTAGTTAATAAAAAGCATTCAAGTCTTTATTATGTGTCCTATTCCATGGTATTACGCATCGCCCAGATAACTTCAACTTCTAGCCTAACGGCATGTGAGATTTGAGACGAGTTAGAATGTTGCCAATGTATGTAGACATACAAATATGGAGTAGTTATTATACACAGTTAGGGTAAAATATATTTTTTACCCTATCAAGTCATTTTAATAAGATACCGTTTTTACATACCATTTTCTTGCATAGCATGTTCTCCTAATTCTAATAGTTACTCCAGAAACAAGTGAATTTCAGGCATATTATATTCTAGCAACAGGGCTAATGCAAAATACTAAAAGCACAGAGCTGATTTCACTAAGTTGATCGCGGAATAGTAGCATCAGGGGACAATTACTGATTTAATGCTCTTTTAGAACACAGCAAAATTTATTGTACCAGTTTTTATTGAATGAATTATAGTTTTAAAAGGTCTTTTAAAACAGATGTGTCATGATCTGCTAATCGACTGTTCAAAAGATGTGTCCTCCATTTTTTATGTTGGATTTCCTTACTTAAAAGATGATAACATTTTGAAAATATGGTAGCATTATACAGAAGATGTTTGCTTTTTACAAAATAAAGATGTCTTTATGCATGCCTTACGGTTTTCACATCCATATAAGAAACTATGCGACAGTTGATCAAAGTTAAACAACATTTACGTAACTTGATAAGCATACAGTTGATTGGAGGACACTATATCGCCTTAACAATTCTCTCGGTACATTAATTGTTTTTGGTCAAATCTAGAACAAGCTCTCACTGATCAAAGGAAGAAGACGATGGAAAACACATAGAACAATGAGCAGAAGAGAAAATGAGCTCCTTTTCATTGAATTGATCTCTGTACAAATACAATGTATAGCTCATATATGTAACTACCGCTAACTGCTACTGTTTCTTTAACTTAACAGTTGTATACAACTGACTGCTAACTTCCTAACTAACAACTTTCACTCTTCAACACCCTCCTTGAAGCTGATAGTTGAAATATGTTTTTCAACCCCAGCTTGGATACAAGATAGTCATGTTGTAGCTTCCCTAAGCTTTTAGTCAGAAGATCAGCTTGCTGCTCTTTAGTAGACATATGATGTGTTTTGATCATTCCTTGAACTATTTTCTCCAGGACAAAATGACAATCAACGTCAATGTGTTTTGTCCTTTCATGGAATATAAGATTGGCTGCAATCTAAATGGATCTTTTGCTGTCATGGTAGAGATCTACAGTTTCTGCAATCTAAATGGCTCCTTTGATGTCACGGTAGAGATCTACATGCTATTATACAATTACTCCTAACTCCTTAAACAGTCTAGTCAGCCAGGTTAGTTCTGCAACAGTTGACGCCATGCTTCTAAACTTTGCTTCAGCTGAACTTCTAGCAACAGTGTCTTGCTTCTTATATTTCCAGGACACTAGAGCATTGCCAAACTTCACTAGATAACGAGCGACAGATTTCCTAGTTTGTAGACATCCTCCCCAGTCCAAGTCACAGAAAGCTTGTAGTTTGTTTGATCCTTGAGCTGGCATTAGCAGGCCAAGTCCAGGTGCAGGTTTAATATACCTTACTATCCTTAGAGCAGTTTTCATGTGTAACTGCTTGGGCTTGTGCATAAACTAACTAAGCACTTGCACTACAAAGGCAATATTAACAATAGTCATTGTCAAATACAATAGTCTGCCAACAAGCCTTTGGTATGAGCCTAAATCTGTGAGTAACTTGTCCTCAGTAGCATCATTATTTTTGACAAATAAATCATACTCAGTAGAGGTCAACTTCACATTAGTTTTCAGTGGTGCACCAGCAGGCTTAACACCTCCAAGTCCCATTTCTGCAATTAGTTATAGAGCATACTTCTTTGGCTCATGACAATCCTTTTGTCTGATCTGGAAAATTGCATGCCAAGGAAGAACTTAAGCTCTCCCAAGTCCTTCATTTTGAACTTCAGATTCAGGTTATTCCTTGTCTTCGGAATCAACTTATTACTGCTTGCAGTTACAAGGAGATCATCTGCATAGACTAACACCACAACCAACTCATTATGTATGCTTTGTGAACATGGAATAGTCAAAATGACTTTGAGTAAAGCCTAGTTGTAATATTGCATCATTCAGCTTCTTATTCCATTGTCTTGGAGCCTTCTTAAGTCCATATAGAGACTTATGTAGTTTGAAGACTTTATGATACCTTCCCTGGCTAGCAAACCCCTAAGGGATATCCATATATACCTCTTCTAGAAGATATCCTTGTAAAAATGCATTGTGTACATCCATTTGAAATATAGTCCAATGTTGAGCAGCAACAACAACAACCACAGACCTAACAATCACCATTTTTCCACAGGTGAAAATGTTTTAGTGTAATCTAGGCCTTCTTGTTGACTGTACTCCTTAGCCACAAGTCTGGCTTTGTATCTCTCTAGTGCTCTTAAGGTTGTGTACTTTACCTTGAACACCCATTTACAGCCAATTGGAACCTTGCCAGCAGGCAGATCAACAATACTCCATATCTTATTTTCCTCTAAGGCTGCAATCTCAGATTTCATAGCTGCAATCCAGTTAGGATTTTTGACTGCTTCAAGATAGATTTTAGGTTCCTTAATAGAAGATTAAGAAGTTAGGGCGGTACTGAATGAAGCAGAGATATTGTCATAGCTCACATAGTTGGACATAGCATAACAACAATTGACACTCCCTTTGCCTTGAGTAACATAGTCTTTCAGCCAAAGAGGTGGCATGCTGACTCTGACTGACTTTTTTCCTGTGTTTGGTGCAGGCTGTGTGATAGCATTGTGCACAGTTCCATTGGGCATTTCATCCATAGAAGCAACTGGTGAACTTCCATCATAAGGAACATGCATATCTGATGGTGCAATAATTTCTTCATTGGTTGTTATGATAGGAGATGTAGCTAGATTTAGGACATCTGTTATGTACTCTGGACTAGGAACAATAGAAGGTCTAGTACAAGAAACAAGGATGTAACTGGAGTATCCAGGTATTTAAAAGGAAAAACATCTTCCCTTAATAACACGTCTCTACTAACTAAGAAGCTTTTGGAGTGAATAATATACATCTTATACTTCTTTTGTGTCATAGAGTAGCCAAGAAACACAGCAGGGACTGCCCTAGGAGAGAATTTAACTACCTTCCTCATATTAGTAACATAACCTAGGCACCCGAACACCCTAAGATGATCTAAGCTGGGAGGTTTACCATGCAACATTTCAAAAGGAGTCTTAAATTTGTCTTTGAGAGCTGAGGTAGGAAGCCTGTTGATAAGATATACTGCTGTGAGCACACACTCATCCCAAAATCTGAGTGGAATAGTTGCTTGAATCCTCAAGGCCCTAGATACATTAAGAATGTGACTGTGTCTTCTCTCTGCAACTCCATTCTGTATTGGAGTGTAGATGTAGGAACTCTGATGTATTAAGCCTAGATTTTGTAGTAGGTCTGTCATCTGAGAGTTAAAAAATTCACACCCATTGTCAGTTCTAAGAACTTTTACTGTGGAAGAGTATACATTCTTAACCATAAAAATGAAATTTCTGAGTGCAACAATGACTTCAGCTTTAGAAGGTAAGAGAAAAATCCAAATATACCTGAAGTGATCATATACTAGAGTTAGAAAATACCTTTTTCCATCATGATTAGGCACTCTATATGGCCCCCAAACATCACCATGAACTGTATGAAAGCAACTAGTAGAAATGGTAGTACTCAAAGGAAATGGGAGCCTTGTTTGTTTAGCCAAAGGGCATACTGAACAATGTTTATCATAAATTGCACTATCAATAGTATGAAACATAGGTAATTTTTTTAGAACATCAATTGGCACATGGCCTAATCTATTATGCCACAAGGCTACATTTATTCTACCATCCTTCTCCTTTATTGTATTTACAACAAGTGATGTTGAAGTGTCCTTTCCTGAACTGTCCACAGACTGCAGTCTACTGTTAGAAGTGAGCACATATAGTCCACTATATTCCTTACCAATCCCCTTCACCTTGCTAGTGAATAGATCCTGAAAAATGCAGAAATTACGAACGAAACAAACTAAACAATTTAACTCCTTTGTTATCTTTGATATGGATAGTAAGTTTTACTTGAACTCTGGGATATGCATGACATTAGTTATCATCTATCCTGGGAAGATATAGGCAGTTCCTATGTGTTTAATAGTGGCTAGACTTCCAGTTGGTAAGAGTACTTTTCCTTCTCTAAGCTTATCACAAGTTTTGGATTCAGTCAAGGAATTCAAACTTCTAACCATATGATTAGAGGCTCCTGAGAGTACTATCCATTTAGTGAATTTAGCATCACCATCAGTGACATCAGTAACATTTGTAATATCATTGTCCATACCTGATGCCATAGCTGCTTCATTTCTTTCACTTCGCTTTCCTAGGAGCTACAAAATCTGTGAGTATTGTTGTGGTGTGAAGTAAGGAACTTCCACTGAGTTACTCTGATTCTGACTTTAAGATGCCTCTCCAGTAGTTGAGGTGTTTCCTGCAAAGTTAGTTGTGGTACCTCCAAAGTTTCCTCCTGTTGGCCCAAGGTTGAAGCTTTAATTGTTCTCCTAGTGTGCACACCTTGAATAACTATTGCAAAGTTCCCTGCAGGGTTGTACTTCTTCTTTGACTTGAAGTCTGGTGGATAACCATTTAGCTTGTAGCAAGTCTCTCTGGTGTGGTCTTTGAAATTACAATAGTCACAGTACAAAGTGTTCTTTCATGTCCTAAAGTTGTTCATTGAGTTAGGACCTCCTTTAGTGGTGAACAAAGCTATGTCGCTAGGATTGTAAGCTCCAGTGTTGCCACAGCTGAACAAAGTTGTGTTCTCTTGATTGTCAACAATATGTGTAGAGGTTGTTAATGGTCGTCTACTCTCCTCAGAGATAATCATAGCATAGGTTTTTTTTATTGTAGGAGTGGGAGACATCATCATAATCTGATTACTGTACTGGACATATGACTCATTTAGTCCCATTCGAAACTGCAAAAGTCTATGAGATTCTAAGTGTTCAACATATTTTTTCGATCCTCACAACCACACCCAGGATAAGGCATTAAGGCATCAAATTCTGCCCAAAGCTTCTTCAACTTTGAGAAATAGCTGGACATAGAGGATACTCCTTGGGACAAACTGGCTATTTGTCTATGTAAAAATAGAACTCTAGAACCATTTACCTTGTCAAAACTCTCCTTAAGGTCTGTCAAAACTTTATGAGCACTCGTAGAATAAATCATTCCACTTAGTAGTTCATTACTAACAGAATTCATTATACATGAGAGTACTATTGCATTACATTTCTCCCATAAGTCATGCAGTGATGGAACAAATTTTGACTTAGGATATCCACCATCAACAAATCCTAACTTACTTTTTCGAGTAAACTAATTCGCATAGAGCTGCTCCATATAGCATAGTTTTCAAGACCAGTGAGTTTGATCGAGATTAAGGAGCTACCTGAGTGTCACAAGGTTGCAAAAATAGTGGATGATGTTGATCGATTATTGGAATTGGTGCGGTGACTCGATCAGTTGCTGGTGCAGAGCTGGTATTCAAGCCAGAGGTACTGTCTTTTACCGCCATTGATGAAGATAAGAGAGAAGATCGGAATCGATAAATTCAACCGCTCAACCCAGGAATTGAGAAATTGAGAAATTGAGAGCAACTGAACATGAACTTGTCAAAAATAGTGAAGAAGCAGACAGAAAGCTCGGATCTACATCTCAAGCTCTAATACCATGATCAAATCTAGAACAATCTCTCACTGATCAAAGGAAGAAGACGATGGAAAACAGAGAGAACAATGAGCAGAAGAGAAAATTAGCTCCTTTTCATTGAATTGATCTTTGTACAAATACAATGTATAGTTCAAATATATAACTGCTACTGCTGCTTTAAGTTAACAGTTGTGTACAGGTGTCACTACTAACTAACTAACTGACTGACTTTCCTATCTAACAGCTTTCTCTCTTCAACAGTTTTAGTTTTGCCATCTTAGAAAAAGCAATAAACAAGAAATTTTGAGCGTTAATTGGGTAGTGATCACAAAGAGGCAACCTTAGATATCCAATATTGCTTCTCCTTCCTGCGAAAGAAGTACAAAGCGCAAACTTTAATCCTTACACTTGGACTATACTAAACTTTGAAAATTGCAACATATCTTATTTTTTGGAATTAGAATTATATTAGAGGTGGACGACGAACAAAAAAGCAAACAATGCAAATTCTAAGAATCTGAATTGCGACTTCTATTAGTGGTATGCTCCACCCACTTAAATGTACCGCTGATCTAGTAGATAATGAGAACCTGAGCTCCCATGCACTTGTAGATGAGCTGAGCGTATAGCAAATACAGTGGCGGATTTAGAGAGCGGGTTCAAATGCCAGTGCTTTCTACTCGATCGAACTATTATATAAAGTCCACAACAAATATTCTGAATTCATCAAATATAATTCTGAATTCGCCTGTGAACAAGGCTGTTAGAGAACGGCGTTTGAATCCAAAGGAGTGAGTGTGCTAGGGCCCAAAAGAGAGGAACACCATGCAAAAGAATAAGGCGATAGAGGGAAGCTGCCTAAAGGACTACTGCATGCTCCAGAAATAGTATTGTCTGATGGAACTCGGGGTCTAACATGTCTTTCTTATGCTTCACTAATTGACTCATTAATAGCCTCAGTAGTTGTTATCATCATTGAATTTTTGGAGGAAGGAAGGAGGAAGGAACACTTTCAATTGCCCATTACTATTATTGTTACTTGATAATGAGGTTGGTGAGAGATCAAGAGGAGGAGGTGCAACCTGTTGAAGACATAATTAATTAGTTAAATTCAATATAATATCAGAGTAGGTAGAGGTCACACTGCTTCGCCTAATTAAAAAAAGTATGGTGAGGGCCATGCCGAAGATATAATTAATTAATTTAAAAAGTGTATTTTATCTAACAACTTAATATTTTAGATGAGATGGTCATATAATTCAAACATTACCTCTTGTAAACCACTGGAGCCGAAGCCAGAGGGGGAATTGGAGTGGAATTGAAACTCAGGTGCTGCGGTTAGCATTTGGACAACTTCTTTGAAATTAACAGCTTCCACCCTATAGATTTTAGGAGGAATTGGTGGAGATGGAGCTATGGGTTTCTTGGTGATTGGTTTTGATGGAAGGCTGCGAACTCTACGGAGAGAAGAATTGTATGGTTTTTCTTTCTTTTCTTCTTGTGGATGAACAGCAAAAGAACTTGAACTAGAGAAAGAAAAAGAATACATTTTATTTGAATATGACTCCATTTTGGCTATATATGTAATACCCTAAGTTCGAACTTTTGTGAGAAATATATTTATATTAGCTGGAAAGCTTGTTAAGAAGAATATCAATATATGGCTTGTATATATAGAGAAGGAAGAAGATATTTTAATTAGTTGAATAAAATAATGGGATCGAGCATCGAATGGTAATAATGTGAAGTTTGTCTTGAGCGTCGGCTATGTATGAAGCTGAAAACGTTAACAACTTAACGATGTCCAGTTCACAAGTTTGATATATATAAAAGTGTTCTCATCTACTCCTTGTCTCCTAATTTTTTGATGAAATAGTATATATACCCGCACGTTGCACAAAAAATACTAAATATATAATTTATCATAACAAATATTGTTACTTGAAAAATACAGTAGACATAAAAGCATGAAAGAATTCCAACTTTTTTTCATTGGCTCGTTATATATTGGAGTCTTTTTGCTCTTCATATTTATGTATATAGTGGACATTCACGGTATGTTTCAAACAAAGACGAAAGAATTTATCAAGAATAAGTATAGCAGAATGATTTTACTTTAAACTCAATTAAAGGATAGGTTCTTTAGATGTCGATGGGAGTAATTAAATTCAATATTATCCTTGCAATCTTCCCATCAATTGTATCCATTTTCAAATATCTTATCATTTTTGGGTTTCAATTTAGATGACATATTTAAAGTTAATTTGACTAAATTTTAAAATTAAATTAAATTAGTTCAACTTAGTATTTTAAAATTAAAATTTAAACATTCAAAAACTACAAAAAGAGTTTTTCTTATGTTAATATGATAACAAAATGTATTTTAAAATATTGGTCAAACTTTACTCAGTTTGACTTTCGATAAGCGAAATGTGTCATATAAATATAAACGGAAGGCGTACATGGAAAAGGGGCAAAAACAAAAGGGACGATTAGATAGATATATTTTGGTGCTTAGTTTAGTAAAATTTCTGTTGTCTCAGAACAAGTGAAAAGAAAGTAGTAGTATGCTAATTCCCATAGTAAAGAATTATGTAAAAAGAAAATTTATTGTTTGAAAGGGGTTGCCTCATGCCACAAAGACTTACATATAAGATTTTGTCATATAAATTATCCTCATATTTGTAGTTTTATGCCACTGTAAACTCAACTTCGTTTGATAAAGAAGAATATCATGCACAAAAGTATTAAAATTCAAAATCAGAAGAATCTCAAAGTCTTATCCTCCATCATCTTATAGACAAAAGTTTGTCCTTGAATCTTTGTTACATTAGGGTTATTACCTTGTAGTTATTCTATAGTTGTCATGTGATATCACTCAACTTTTTGGCTAGCGTATTTACAACTTGGAGTAATGTATGGTCCGATATAACAATGGGTTAGTGTACAACTGACCCTCTATTTTATGCTCTAAATATATGTAACCAGAAAAGAATGCTAAACCTCTTGTAATTTGAGAGATAAACAAATTGGAAACTTTTTCCGTAATTGATGATAAATAGGGCCAGAGACAGTCTATTAAGCTTGTTATTTAATATTAAACGAACTTCAAAAAGGTGCAACCGTGCAACGAACCGTCAAACAGTCTATTCAGACGGGCGTTTTCAAACTTCGAGATATTTAAATATTCAACCTGTTGACTAAATCAAACACTATCATTTCCCTGACTAATTTAAATACACAAGACGGAATTCTTCTAGAACTATCATCATGAATTGTTGGCTGGCGGCAATTTGCTGTCCATGTTATCTGTGTTTTAAAAAGAATTCCAACTATGTAAGGAAGACATATATAATCCTATGATATATAAAATTACTAGTCTAACTTTTGGAACTCAAAAAGCAGTACTATAAAAACCAATATCCAAACTCAATTGCATGAATTCAAACAACCAGCAATTAGTCATGCATGGCTTCGTGCAAGTTGCAAAGTCTCGAATGTTTCAAGGATCATCATTGAGAGTCATAGTGCATTATTTTGTTTGACAATATGTAAGCACCCACATAATAGTTTAAAAGTTTTATCTACTTCTTTCTTTTTCTTAAGTGTTTGGGTTTCAGCCATTGAAAAACATTGGGGAATAGGGATTTTAGAACTTGTGACCTCCAAAACACTTCGAAAACAATCAGACCTTCAAGCTGAAGCTTACACTAATGACTTAATATTCCCCTAGCAAAAATCAGGGGATTAATGAATACATTTCAAACATACTTGGATAATGTTTATTAATATGATGTAATTTCTTTTGACACATTGTTACAAACTCCTTTAAATGCGACATTAGGCTACGGGTTTATCTGAACTCATTACATTCACTACAAAAATTAGATATATATGTTGCGTCCATGCCCATGTTGTCCAGCCAAAGACCCAATGGGCTAATCCTATTCCCTTTTGGTTCTCATTCCTATTTGGAATTGTAAATGATTTTATTCTTATTTCGAGTTAGTTTTGGCTTTAAGAGAAAGCAACACTCATTATCTGTAAATAGGACAACCTTCAAGAATTGTTCTATGCTCATTGGTATAAGTTTTTGAAAGACTTTAGCTCATAAGAGTGGTTTTGAAAGAGCTTTAATCAATACAGAAGAGAGAAGAAAAAATGTTTTGTTTTGCTGCAGATTTTTGTTCCGACCAACCAACTTCAAATAACGTTTTTCAATTCGATAATTGTTGGATCGGGCTGAAATTTTGACTGAGTGTTCTTAACATCTTGATCTTTGATAATAACGATGGAGATCGGATTTGAAGGCCCGTAACATCTGATTTCAAGCCACAAACAACATCTATATTTTTGTGACTTCTCCTCTTTTTTCAATTGATTTATTGTTGCTATTATTGCTCCACGTTTGGCACTTATCCGTAGCTAATTTTGAGAATTTTTTTAATCTTCTTATTGTTATAGTGGAGATTTTTGTATTTTTATGATCCCGTGGGTTTTACCTTCGATTTGAAGGGGTTTCCACGTTAAAATTTAATGTTCTTTATCATATTTATTTTTGGGATTGCTTCTTCATCGAAATAACAGCGGTATCAGAGCCTTGCTTATTTACCCGGATTTTTACGAATGGAGGCGAATATGAGCAAGATGGTATGTTTGAATGAGAGCAATTATATTTTTTAGAGAAGCAAGATGAAAGATATATTGTTCGTGAAGAAGATGCATCTACCTATTTTTGCAGCTCATAAACCCGAGAGTATATCTCGTGAAGATTTTGATTTCGAGCACCAGCAAGTATGAAAGTACAAGAGGAGGGGGTGAATTGTAGCCGATTTTAATACTTAGTTGACTATGAGAGAAATTAGTTGACAAGACTTCATATAGGAATCAACTGCAACAAAAATAAATTGCGCAAACAGAAAAGTAAAGGAGGCGTAACAATTTTTATGCTGATTCAGTACCGGTGTGGTACCTACATCCAGTTTTCTTGGGTCACAAGGGTTCTCTTAGATCATTAGTAAGCTTTTATAACAGTGATGGTTTTAGTACGTTCACTATCAACGATATACAACACCAATGTTTCTTTCTAGTATTGACATAAGTCTTATTTTGTTTTGTAGTTATTCCTCTCTTTGCCAACACTTGCAGACTCAAGAATACAGTGTTTGTATTAAGACCTAGAAAGGGGTAGAAACAGATGTGAAGTTGCGAAATTTTCTTTGTCCTTCTACTTCTTATTTTAGATGCTCGATGAGTCTTCTAATTCCTTATTTTTTGGGATCACATAGCAGCAATGATTGGTGGTATTTACATGTGAGGCATAGATAAGAGTGGGATCCAAGGGTGGCCTCATGAATCTATCTTGAGAAGTGTGGCTAGATTCATTCTTAACTTGAAGAATTGGTTCCTCCAATTATCCTTGATTAGAGCTTCCGCAAATTGTACTTTGATTTGCTCTCTATCCTTGATTAGCTTTTTTTCTTTCTTGCGTGCATGAGGATCTATAGCAAGTCTGATTGATTGATGTAAAGTTCAAAATACATAGGCGTTGGCTTCCTGTTATTTCCTTATAGGACTTTCTTTCCTTTCATTCGTCAATGCCGTTGTGAATCTGCACAAAGTGAGATTTCATTAGTCAAGGCTCTTTTGATTATTGATCATTATTAAAATTATAAACTTAACAATCTCCCACTTTTTGATGATGACAATAATCCTAAAAGAGTTCGATTAATTTAGGAGATACTTCCCTTTACGAGTGTACTTCTGCTCCCCCTGGCTTTGAGCTCTACTACTCCTTGTTTGTTGTTTCCTTTGTCTTTGTACTCTTTTTCCTCCCCCCCCCCCCTT
>ML427875.1:0-24654 GCA_005239525.1 Nicotiana knightiana
ACTCGTAATGTATATATTATCAAAGTTTTGTCCCCTGTCGTTGAGACTCACTGAGTACAATGGTTGGTACTGACGTTCTCTTTTGGGAACCTACATTGGTCTGCGGTACAACGTAGGAACCGCTTTTGCAGGCGAGCAAGCTACAGTTTAGGACTTCCTTTCCTTCCAGTGCTATTGGTGAGCTCCGCTTTTGTTCGTGGAGTATTCCTTAGAGTTATCTTTAGTTAGCTATTTCTTTGTTTACTTAGAGAACTGGCCAGGAAATCTCATGTCCTGAGCAATGCGTCAGTTTATCAGTAGAGGCTTCATAGACATAGTCGTGGGTTTAATATTCAGATGTTTTTGATAATAACTTAGTAGTATTTCATTGTTTACTACGAATAAAGTTTTGGAGTTAGTTTATTTTAGATATTTAAATTAATTAAAAATATTTGGTTATAGTATTGTCTTATTGCATATAAAGTTTGAAGTTATAATAGATTTGATAAGCGCAGATGGTTCGCTCGGTCATGTTTAGTGATTGGGTGCCGGTCCCGACTTGTTTAGAAAATGGGTCGTGACACTAAACTACAGAGTCCCTCTAGTAATTAGTTGTTTAGGAGATATCAAATTACACTTCGATGTTTAACCATATCACTTCACAATAACTTCTCTATGTCATCATATTTCGAACCGTCTAACCTGCAGAAACCATAAGTAGAAGTAAATCTTACATATATTTGATAGGATCATAAACAATTCTAATAGGGATTAAAGCTAAACACACCAAAGAACAACGAAAGAATGCTAAACTCCAGTAGATCTACTAGATACATTGCAGGAGGCCCTCACGATTCAGCGCGCTATCTCTAGCCAAGGCAGCTATTTCTTCCATTTTATAATGATCTCTCGCCGTTGCCTCAAGGAATGGCAAAGAAGAGACTCAGCACCATAAACCCCCAAATAAATATATCTGAAAGCAGTAGAAAGATAAACAAAATGTAAACAAGACTCAGCAAGAAGTTCACATATTAAAAGTATAGGCCTTTCAGTATTCCAATAAAATCTCACCATAGTCTGTAGAAAGTTTACTTCTTAAAGAATAAGTATCAAAGTTTTCAGATCTTTCAGTATTTATACATTCTCGAAATATCTATATTCAATCAAAAGTCTCCGAAATCAGTATACCGTCGCTCAGATTAGAAGCTGTGTTGGATTTGTAACGAGTTGTAAACGTAAAAGTATAAGCCTTTCGGTCTTTCAATCACAAATCACCAGTTAATGTACAAAGTTTACCTGCTAAAAGTAAAAGTATAAGTCTTAGTTTTCTATCAAAACTCACCAGAATCAGTATGCTGTAGCTCCACATAGAAGCTGTGTTGGAGTTCTGAGGAGTTGAGTTTGTTGGAAAAAAATGAAGTAAACATGTTTTGTCAGATTGTGATCCGATTTGATTAGTTTGATGTAGGCTAATATTAGAGAGAAAACCACAAGAAAACTGTTCAACCTAAAAAAGAATGAATTAACAATGGAGCAAATGTTTCTCTTATGCCATTTTCAAGGGCAAAAAATATCAAAATCTATAGTACTAAACTAATTGATTTTACACCCTCCCGTACTCTCAATCTGAGATAAGACTTTCTTCTGTTGATATTCAGATAGTTCCTCTCAATCTTTTGTAGCAAGATTATTATTATCAAATCTCACGCTTAGAATCAAATCATGCTCTTTTAACTTTTGATGTACACTCTCCCATGCAAGAGGAGTCATACCTGAATTATCATAAGACCGACATACGTTTACAGTAAGGATTAGCTTATCAACTGATGGATTTAGGCAAAATATGCAGTCCCACCAAGTCAAACGCAACTAAAGTTCGAGTCAAAATCCTTTAACTACTGAAATATAAACTACCAAGTATCATTGTTTTGACATCAATAATTGTTATTGGTTCAAATAGGGAAGCAACATTGTTCTAAATCAAGCTTTTCACAACAACTGATACAACAAAACACAAATGACATAAGGCTTCATCTTAAAAATCACATGAGCCTGAAGGCACAACCTGAAACTAAAAGACAGACAACTAAAGTGTATAAACCATATAGTTAAGTCAACATATCATTTAAGCTTCAATATGACATATAGATAACAGGCCTCTGGAGTCTGGAATAGAGACCTCTAGTTTCTCCAGCATACTTTCAGATGGGAACACATATTAACGTCAAAATCTGGAGGGCTTGGATTATTCTTGTAAACTAATGCTATTAACTTTTTGATAAGGTTGACTAATGCTTTTAATGTAAGATGATAGCTGACTGTAAGTGGCTATGGGACCTGAACAAACACACATAAAATTCGTGAAATGGCAAGTGCAGATCACATCATTGAAAAAGAAAATGAGGAAGCAATAGAAATGAGAAAGTTATTATGCAAAGCACTCCAGACAAATACAGTTTCCAACAGTATTAAAATCCGAGAGAATTCTCTTTTACCTGTCACTATTGGTGCTTGCAGAATCATCTGTCCCAAATACTTCAGTTCAGCAATTTTGCATGTACTTCAGTAAGGTTCCCTTAAATGAATCATGATGAGTAGCAGAAAAGCAATGACAGTGCCGACCGCTTTATCAGAAACTAAGCCCTTCTTTTGGATGTTAAATAATGTAGGCACCTCAAGCATAAGCCATTCGATAGAAGATTAATGCATCCGTACAATTAAATGGACTGATTTCTTATCGTAAAGCAAAATAAATGCTTCACTCTGAACATCGGGGTCGAAATAAATCCAGAGCACAAAAATAAACAGATGATCTTCAATCATGACTAAATCAACCATCATTAAGACGCTTTACTCAAAAGCATGAAAAGAGAAAGCAGGATGCATTTCACCGTTAAGACTTATTTGCAAGGCATTTATGATAACAAGGATTGGATGATCAAAAATTGATAATGACAAATAAAACCACTGAGATGCCTTGATCTGCTAGCATCAAGCAATGGATAGGGATACCCTGCTCCAAATTCCACTCTGCATTTACATCAAATCCATCCTCCTCCATAGTTCACGTTCTAGGCGAAACCGCCATGTCAATTAACTCAACGTAAAGAAAGCTCATTACGTCAAAACTAGGCATATGGATCAACATGGAGCTCCATTCAGTTAGCTGACATCCCATTTAGGAATTATCGGAGCAATAAGTTCCAATATTGCAGGGTCATATCCTTGAGGCTACAGACAATTGACTCTTCAGCATAACCCAGCCCATCTCTTAAAGTTCAATGTTGCCTCTCTCTTTTTCATCTGGGTTTCTGACTGGAATTTCGGAGCCTTTCCCTTGTAGAGTGTTTTGTGGTACTTTAAGAAGAGGGTACGATACTTGTACTTGTCAATAAACATATCACGTTTCTCCATCATCTCCACAACTTCATTCGCTCGAACAAAGAAACCACCTCTAACAAATGTATAAAGCACAGCATCTAACAGTTCCTGATCAAACTTCATTCCACTAGAAAAAGCAAGAGACTTCATTTCGGCCCATAGTTCCGTCACCTCCACATATTTTCCACCAATGGCGGCATAACCTGTAACCAGAGAGTGAAAAGTCTGTGCATTTGGAGCATGTCCCATACTCCTCATCTTCTTAAAAGCCTTCTCAGCATCTTGCAACAACCTCTTTTTGCAGAAAAAGTGAATTACGTTATTCCAGTCATGAACTCCATAATCTACTTTTTGTCCTTCCTTGATTTCATGCAAAAGCATCATCACTAAACTAGCGTCACCTCCTTCAGCAGACCCTTTGACCAATTTCTCAAATTCTTGATGACCCGTTCTTCGTATCTTAGACTCTTTCATCTCTTTGAACAGATCAAGGGCCCCTTGAGTGTCCTTCTGAAGCACCCTGGACTGGATCAATACTTCGTAACAGCTTGCATCCACCTGAACCCCAGCTTTACGAGCATCTCTAAGCAGCGATGCAACTTCCCCAGCTCGGTTCTCTTTACAGTATGCTTTCAAAAGAGATGAATAAACAGACGAACCAGTTCTAACGCCAGCCAAGCGCATTTCATCCAGTAGGTCGTGTGCCTGATCTAACCATCCAAGTGAAATACAAGAGTTTATCACATGAACCAAGGAAGAATCATCAACTGAAACCGGAGAATCTTCTTTCTCTGCCTTAATAAGAAATTCTGCAAGATCTTTTGTTCTCCCAGCTTCTAAGAAAGCCTTTACCAATTTAACGTATAATTTCTCAGTAGGCTGGAGAATACCACGTTCACTGGTAATAAATTCGATTTGCTTCTGCAACTTAATTACCAAGACATCAAGTAAGTCTTTAGCAATAATCTGCAGCTTTAAAAACTTTCTGTCTCTACAGAGATCTTCGTACGATACCAAGTTTTCTGATCCATCCGGATTTTGATCAAATGCATCATCGAGGGGAACATTTGCAAGTGATGCATTGCCATTTCTAGAAGCTTCAAGCAGCAAATTAGCTACACCAAGAGAATTTTTAGCTTTCTCTGCCTTCCGAAGCATTTCTAAAACCATGTGGGATGCAGATTCAAGATCTCCAAATTTTAAGTAGCACGAAAGCAAACAATTATAGAACTGACGGAACTGCATCTCAGTCGCATTAGGGGCCTCTTCCATGTCTCTCTTAACCTTCTTGAGCTCCCCCCTTCGTCCATTCTTCTCATAAATATGAGCCATTATGATTAGTAAGGTAGCATCAGCTTTCAAGTTAATTCGGGGCATCATGTCAAGGAGCTGCTCTGCTTTTCTAGTAGTTCCAAACAGAAGACATCCAGCTAAAGCAATATTAAAACAAGTAGTATTAGGCTTCATGGAAAGTAGAGGTTCGTTGCTCTTTTTACGGGGATCAACTCTTCCATCTTGGAACAAGTAACCTATCTCAAGAACCAATTCAACAGCAAGGTATGCCCCATCAGAGGTTTGTGACATATAAGCCAGGATTGCAGACCAAGCACTCACAGGTGGATACTTTTCCGTTTCGACAAGCTTCCTTACAAGAGTAGATGCGGGAATAGGTAATCCACATTTAGCAAGGGCTAAAGCAAGATAGATAAGAGTATTCCTCCCAAGCAAGTCATGCTTGTTCTCCTCAAATACCTGTTCAACCAAAGCATAAGCCCTCTCCAGCTGTCCAAAATCTGAGCTTTCGGCAAAAGCTGCTACAAGTTTATTAACAATTGATTTTCTAGGAAACCCGGCCATTTGTATGTGCCGCTCATACAAAACCCATGCATCGTCAAGTTTATCTTCATCAATCACATTTTCTAACTCCTCAGACATTTTACCAAGGTCTTGAGCCTGGACTAAGATTGTCCCAGCAACAGTAGAAAATGGAGCAGTCTGAGCAAATGCATTGCATTTGACTCCACTCTGAATCTCTATGTTTCCCCAACTGAAGCCACCTAACCGATTGACAAACTCACTACTCCAACCAGACTGAATTGCATGTTTGAAAACTACATAATGACCATTGACAGCAAATAACCGGAGCAAAGAAAAAGGGCAAGCTGCTATCCTGAGGTTCAACTTCCTGAGAGCGATCATTTTCTCCAAGTAGCATTCCTAGTTCCTTACTTCATGCTGAATCTTGCCGAATAATTAAAACTATCACAATGTTAGAGATTAAATACCAAGTTCCTTTTCTTTTGGTTCAAAATCAATATATCAACTTCCTTGACATGCTAACCTTAACTCAGGAGTGGATTACTGATTTAGATGTTTGGGATATGTTGATTTCATGGATTTCAGATGCTACGATTTGAGATGCTTAGAAATTGAATTTGGTTGTACGAATAATTAAAAGATCTCCTAAATGACTTGAAATATACCGTTTCAATCCAAGTGGCTAAAACTCGCAATATGATGATAAATACTGCACTTTTATGGCATTATTCTCGTTTCCTACTTATTTTAAGAAGATATCAGTAAACATAAAAACATCGGAACCAAATAAAGTTGCATATTAACTTGCAAATATCATAATGAAGCATACAAATTGGAGTTGACAATTTCTTTATGCAGTGAAAGTATACCCTGAGCTTGTCAACCCCAATTCAAAATTCTTGTTCTACCATTAAAAAGCATGCTGAAAGCTTGCAATAAAAATGATTAATAATAACACCTTTAAATAATCTAATTCCCATTTTTCCTTTTAATATTAAGAAGGTTTGAGAGTAACCAATATAGGAAGTAAACAAGATTGCAAAAAATTAACTTCTAAAAATCAAAAGAAAAAAGTATAAATCAAAATTGAATCTCCCTTTATGCAGTGATAGTACACACTAATCATGACAACCCCAAACCCGCACCCGATGAATATATAATAGATGTCTTCACATACAGGCTTATCACTAAAATATATTAGTTGATTAAAACGCATCTAACCTTAATCTATGAACTAACCATAGTAAATTAGAATGGTTTGGAGTAAACACCGGATGCGGCTAAATTTTTAATTCCTGTTTTACTATTGAAAAGCATGCTGAAAACCAGCAATATAATGATAAAGTTTACACCTTTACGGCCTTATCCTCCTTTTTTTATTTCTTTTTTCAATTAAGAATATCCTAGAATACTAATTAACATGGAAAGCTAAAATGCATATTAAATTGGAAAAATCAGAAATTGAAGTCGATACTCTTTATGCAGTAACTAACAATAAACTCCAGGAACGGGAAAATCCCAGTTCACAGATTCTTGTGTTACCAGTAGAAATAATGCTAATGGCATTCTCTTTTTTCTTTTTATTTTTTAAATTTTCTATTAAGAATATTTACAACTAAAGAGGATTGGAAAAAGGGATTACCACAGAGGACAAAAAGGTAGCTCACAGCTCGAATTTTTTGCCGGAGAAAAGCAAATTTCGCCGGAGACGGAGAGCGTTGCTAAACTTGGCAGAAGAAGAAAGAAGACTGTGACATAAACTTGACGTTGGGCCTCACAAGAAAATATTCGTTGTTGGGCCAAACATCAACGGGAAGTTGGGCCTATCATCCAATTGGGCGTCAAATGTTAGTACTCTCTTTTTTTTTGGGCTTTGAGCACATTTGACAGATTAGCCTAAAATAATTAGAGAAAATTTCATTACTAGCCATTCGCTAGAAACTAATATTATCCGCTGGCCATAAATTATAATATTCACTTTATAGCCCAAACCAATTCTAATGACTAGCCACTAAAATTAACAAACCCAACTGACGATACTTATGGCGCACTCATGCCACCATTGAATCCATTGTAAATTGAATGCAAGTACCCCGACTCGTAAAGTAAGTATTCTTGCGTGAATTTTCTAGTCCTTTTGTCCTAAGACTTTTCTTGATTTTATAGGCGATTATATTTATTTTTCCCATCAAGAAGCAAGCTAAAAGCTTGTTTTACAACTCTGATCGGGATACAAATTCTTCCGCCGAAGAAGTGCTTTTATTTGATTTATTATTTCTTAATCTTACTGGTTTAGATGATAACGAGGAAGAAGTTGACAACTTTTTATTCAATTTTTGTGGGATCTTGAACATTTTAAAGCGTTGTATTACAATATTTCTTGTTTTTTTTTTTTTGAGAATTGTAGTGTATTTAACCTATATGTGTCAATTGTCAAGATGATTTAACCTATGGGAGAGAGCCTTTTGCCGTGATCATCTTAGAAGAAACACAAAAAATATAATAAATAGATTGTCGCTATACAATTTATATACTAAATAGACTGTCACTATACAAAAAATATACAAAATAAATGTCACTATACAAAATATATACAAAAAAGACTGTCACTATACAAAATAGATATTTTTTTTCCATTACCCAGTTGCAATGCTGGGTGAAGTTGTATTCACAAAAAAGTCCAATGAGGGGGCTATACCTTACCTCAGAAAATACAACTTGGTGATTCCATCACCCAAGAAACAGAAGGAGATAAGTACAAAGGGTTCTCCTTCTGGGCATCTAAAAAAATACTTCTTAACTAACAAAAATATTCGCTTTGTCATATTTAGTTCTGATGCTGGGCATTTGCCACTTATCTAAAAGAAAGTAGCCTAGGTAGTTGTTGATATGAGTTGATCGTCATATTGTTCCCCGAGGTAGAAGCCAACTTCGCAAGACAATCTGCAACTTGATTGCCTTCTCTGAAGCAATGTTTCACCCTCACATTAGCTTGTTGTACGATGCTCTCAGCATTCTATCAATCACTTGCTTGATTTTCAAATTGTTGGTGTCCTTGTTTATCAGCATGTTTGTAATCACCATAGAGTCGAGTTCGAGAGCAAAATTAGTGTAACCTTGTAGTTTGCACCATTTTATTCTTAACACTGCAGCAAGTGCTTCTACAATATTGTTATTATCACAATGAACTGTCATCGTGAATGTCATGATTAGATCACCATGGCTATCTCTTACGATACCTCCTATTCCAGCTTTGTTGCTTTCTCTGATGTAGCTGCTGTCAGTATTAACTTTGATACTTCCCTGATTTGGTGTCGATCATAGAACTTGTTTCCAACTTTGAATTAGTTTCAATCTTTCAGTTCTCTGACAGAGAGTTGGCCAAAGGTGTTGGTTGTCCCAAGTTGGTATAAGTTTCAAGAGGCAACTTCGATATTCCAGATTGCTCGATGTACCATTATGTTGAGTTGGAACTTCTTCTGGCTACCATATTTGCACGATGCCACTGTTTTCATATCTCCCAACATATTATTACTGGAGCTATTTGTAAAATCAAGTTATGCACCTTGTTATTGGAGCTTGTTTCCCACCACCTTTTGAAGGTTCCTCGTACCAGCTCCATTTGATGCTTTATCCCCAGTGGATTGCCAATTGTGTGAATTTTGCTGCATCGCTTCCATTCAAAACATGTTCCAATGTTTCAACCTGCGGAAAAGTACAACAAGAACATCTAGAGACAATGTTAGTGCCAAATTTTCCAATAATATCATCAAAAAGTAATCTCCTTCTAATTAACCTCCAAGATAGAAAGGAGATTTTAAAAGGTATAGAATTATGCCAAACCTTACTAATGAAATTATTTTTCTGCTTTTTCATTCTCACTGAATCCCAAGCCGAGTTATTATTGAAATGGACATCCTCGACTATATTCCAAATTGGGAAGTCGTTGAGATTTCGATTGCCAGTACCAACATTGGTAACAATTTCCAAAAGGTGAGGAGGACTTATGTTTGCTAAATTGTTGGTGTCCCAGGCTCCATCATGAATAAAGTTGTTAACAAGATGCTTGAGAGATTTACCAGGCCCCCTTGTCTAATGCACCTTTGCCAGTCCAATTATCCCATCAAAAAATAGAGTTGCCTGCTTGAATTTTTCAAATAATATTTGGCTCAGCTTTTATCTTTGCCTTCATCAGATTTTTCCAAATGTGAGAGTCAGAGGAAGTAGGAACTTTGGTAACCGAGTGAACTCTTTTTCAATATTTAGCTTTAGTAAAAGTGGCCCAAAGAGATGGTTGTGTCCTGAATCTCCACCATCTTTTCAGAGTGAGTCTCTGTGATATCTTCCATTCTCCTTACCCCCACTCCACCCTCATGCTTAGGTAGACAGAGTCTATTCTAGGCAGACCATTGATAGTTGTCCTGTCCTTCAGAGAACCCCAAGAAAAAATTGTTGAAATGCTTTTCCATAAGCTTGATTTGGGAGGGTTCATAGCAGATAGTATATGAGTAGGGAGGGACTGAAGAACATGTTTGATTAAGACCATCTTCCCTCATAGGATAATATCTTCCCCTGCCAACCATTATGTCTTTTCATAATCTTGGCTAACATGCCATCAAATAGGCTGATTTTCTTCCTGCCATGATATATTGGACATCCGAGATAATTGAAAGGAAAGCACTTGTCCATAAATCCAGAAGCTCTTCTGATTTTGTTGATTCTACTAGCAGAGGTGTTTGGTGCAGTAACAAAGAAACTCTTGTCATTGTTCACTTTTTGGCCTGATGCTTTTTCATAACTTCTTATCTGACCCTTAATGAGTTTGATACATTTCTTGTTCCTCCGGTGAACATCATTATGTCGTCAACATAAGCAAGGTGCGTAATGATAGGACCTCTTTGATCCATAGTAAATAGCGTGAAGTTGTTATGTGTAGTGTTCACGACCCAATTCCATTTTAGGCCCTGATGGTGCCCAACACCATTACTAGGCAAGCCAACAGTGAGCAACCTAGTGAATTCCCAATTTTAATAAGTTCTTCCAAGTAAATGTCTTCCTTAAATTTCATAGATTTAGTAAGAAGCAAATTTAAATTAACATATAAATGGCCATAAGGATAGAACCAAAAATCATAAGTCTACTAGTGTGTGCGAAGATCTAATGTCACAAATATATGAGAATTCTAGTAGAATATACAAAAGAATACTAGTCTACTATCTGAAAAGAAATAGACAGAAAATATAACAAAAGGAAGACTCCATCTGTTGCGGGACGGCTCGAGGGGCAACTCACCCGTGAAGTCTCGAAGTGTAAGTCAAGCGTGCTCGTCAGACTGATATCCAGATGCACCTGCCTCAGATCCTGCACATTTAAGTGCAGAAGTCTAGCATGGGTACATAAACAACATGTACCCAGTAAGTATCTAATCTAACCTCGAAGAATAGTGACGAGAGGTCGACTTCGACACTTACCATGGGCCAGAAACATAATAATATGAAGTTCTAATTAAGCATGAAATATACAATGATAATAGAGTTCAAAGCAAGAAATAAGTAAGAAATTCTTTATTTCAAGTAAGAACCAAATAATTTCTCTCATCTATTCCTCTCAACTTTCAAGTCCGAGAAACAATATTAAATATAAAAAGGGGTTCCAATACTTTTATGCACGAGCTATGCCGAGGACGTACGGCCTGATCCAAATATACATAATAATACACTGTGCAATGCCGAGGGTGGAACGACCCGAACCATATAATATATCACTAATTCCTGCCGAGACTAACGGCCCGCTCCCATGAGAGTAGTGAAAATTTACCCCGCCCGCGAAATATATTTGTGAAGCGGTTGAACATAGATGTTCTTAATTTATCATAATATTTCTATATTCCTTAATGAGAAATTAAACTTGGAACTTTAAAATGTTGAAATCCTCAACTTCCGCTTTAATCCAACAACTAGTAAGCATAAACAAGCAACAGTATCAATAAAACATGGTGTAAGCCTAAATCTACCCGGACATAAGCATGAATAGAAGTTATGCATGGACTCTCGTCACATCATGCGTATGTAGCCCCCAAAAATAAAAGTACATATTGATTTAAGTTCACCTATGGTGTTAATTCCCTCTTATTACCCCGTCTCAAGGCCTACTTCCCGGTCCAAGAATGTGATCACACCCTCAATTCAGTGACGAATCAACCCAAAACTAATCAAATATTATATAAACTAATCAATACATGCTCAAAAGTTCGTATTCCAACTACTAAAGAGGTTACCCAACCCTAAATGTAAGATTCTTAAAATTCACCCCGGAGCCCACATGCCCGGATTCCGGAAATTTTTCGAAGAAAGTTGTTACCCATAAACCCATGAACTAAAATATATGATTTTTACTAGATTTTATAACGAATTTCATAATTAAATCTCATTTTCATCAAAACCTAGGTTTTTCTCCTAAACCCATAATTTTCCACTAATTTACATGTTATAATCTACCCATAAGTTATGTATTTGACTCATAGTTGGTAGGAATTACTTACCTCAAAGTGTTAGATGAAAACCCCCCTCTCTAAGAGCTCCAAGAAAATCCCAGCAATGAAATAAATGAGCTCAAAATGACTAAGTCCCGTATTAAATGAGACCTCACTGCCTCCAGCGATCTCGTACCTGCGCTCGCAGGGCCGCACCTGCGTTGCTGCTTCTGCGGACAAAAGTCCGCTTCTGTGGAAGTGCCCAGGCAGGTAGTCTCCGCTTCTGCGGATAGGGTCCCGCTTCTGCGAAGGTTGGGGCCCACCTGTGAATCCTGGCTTGGCCTTCCTAGGCCGCTTCTGTGAGGCCTGGCTTGCTTCTGCGAGCTCGCACACCTGCGAGCTCGCACACCTGTAGCTCCCAATTTCCATCTTGGTCCGAGCCTCATCTGATTGACACTCGGGGCCCCGTCCAAACATACCAACAAGCTTGGAATCATAAAACGGACTCGCTCGAACTCTCGGAATGCCTGAAACAACATTAAAACTAAGAATCACACCCCAAAACCAATTGAATCAAACTTATGAATTTCAAGTTCTTCAATTTACTCCTAATGCGCCGAAACACACTTAAACTACTCGGAGTGACACTGAAGTGTGCGTGCAAGTCTTAAATGACATTACAGAACTATTCCTGGTCTCGAAATTCTATTTGGACCTCGATATCACCAAAACCCGCTCCAAACCAAATTTAAAGAACTTCTAAAACCTTCAAAGAACCAACGTCCACTATTAGGCACCGAAATGCTCCCGGTTCATCCAAAATCCGATTCGAGCATACGCCCAAGTCTGAAATCATCATACGAACCTATTAGAACTGTCAAATCCCGATTTCGAGGTCATTTACTCAAAACGTTGACCGAAGTCAAACGTAGCTTATTAAGGCCAACTTAAGGAACCAAATGTTCCGATTTCAACCCGAACCTTTTCAAATTCTCAAAATAACCATCCCCGCAAGTCATAAAATAGTAAAAGCACATACGAGGAGTCTTATTTAAGGGAATGAGGTTCTAGAAAGCAAAATGGCCGGTCGGGTCGTTATATGTAGCAAGTTTGTTTAAGGATCTGGAAAGTACCTCAGCGCCAATAATAAACAAGGAAGGAGATAGTGGGTCACCTTCTTTAAGACCTTGCGATGATGTAAAGAAGCCTTTTCTAGTACCATTAATCATGATAAAATACCACACTGCATTTACCAATCTCCAGATGATATCAATCCAAGCTTCTGAAAAGCCAAATTTCCTCATAGAGACCATTAAAAAATTCCAAGACATTCTATCATAGGCTTTAGCCATATCTAACTTGATAACCACATTACCTCCATTGTTGTTCTGCTTTATATTGTGAACAATTTCTTGCGCTGATTGCACATTTTATGTAATCATCACGCCTTTGACAAAACCACTCTGATAATCAGAGATTAGTTTCTCTAGCATAGGATTCAACTTTCTAGATATGATCTTAGAAATAATTTTGCTGGTGAAGTTGCTCAAACTAATAGGCCTAAACTCGGAGAAGTTTGTTGGGGAATCGACTTCGGGAATGAAAATCAGGTATGTGTGAGTATAGAATTTGGTCATGTGAGTATCAGTTATCAATTTACAAATATGATAAAACGATAACCAAACCGATAAGATATTAGTTGTCGGTTATCGTTTAATCAGTTATCGATCATTATCGGTTCGATTATCGGTTTACGCGATAAAATAACTCAATAGTTAAGCTAAAACAGAGAATACAATTCACTAGATTTAAGCAAAAAATTCACATCTAGTATACTACCCAATTATGCGTTCTAGCCACAACTAATATTTGAAGCATGTTTCATTTTGATAAATTCATGACCTGTGCAATCTCAAAAATTGATACTACAACTCCACAAGCATTCATCTCCAGTTCACTTGAAATATTAGTTAACAGGAACATAAATTATATTTTTTGGTTTCCTGCCAAACCATAATCAAGAGATCAATGTCATTTTCCAGAGTCCAATTGTAGCTAGAGCAACAAGATTACTAGTAATTCAACAGTTGTTCAAACACAACTAAAATAGTGTTAATTCTTCAACAACAGTTGTCCAAATACATTAATAACAATACAAAGTAGTAGCAATTTCACCGTCAAATTAACAAGTACAAACATAGTACTAAAACATGAGCACAAAATAAAGAATCGAAAAAAATAAAAAATCCTATATTTTTATTATTGTACTCTACTGTAAAACTCAAAACAAAGGAAAAAAATTTGTTCTTAACAAAGAAGTAACTTTGGGATACAAACTTACGCTAAGATTCTAACAATGTGGTTGTACTTTGAATTTTAAAGAAGAACTGTTCAAGAATTGAATCAGAGTCTGAAGAGTGAACTGTGAAACTTCAATCTTGAATGCGGCTGGGAAATTAGGAGAAAAAGAGAGAATAATGAAGCCCTAGATGTATTTATATACTTAGGGATAAAATCCTAATTTTATTAAATCTTATTGGGTTATCGATTAACCCGTTAAGAAATTAGGCAAGCCGTGACCCGAACCGATAACCCAATAGTGAAAAAATACAAAACCATTACTGAACCGTTAACCCAATAATCTGATATCGATACCCCAATAAGCTTTTTTCACTTTGTGCTATCAGTTATACCCGATATATGCCGAGTCCTATATTTACATGCTGATACTGACTCAACTCTCTCAATATAGTAAGTAAAATAACGTCCAGCCCTATAAGGCTCGGAACGTGTAATTGCTCTACCGTAGTAGGATTGCTCATAGGCGCTCGGCCATACTAGGATCTGTATCTCGGCCATTCTGGGCTCGCTCATAGGCGCTCGGCCATAGTAGGCTCGGTATATAACTTACCATCTGATCTGAGGTTGCCCAATGGGGGCCTACCCACCGATTATAGCTCAATGATGGTGAAAATACTGTAATAATGTACATATATATATATATATATATATATTCTCTCTCTTGACTAGAAGGAGACAATACTCAATTGAATATAAAGTCCCGATAAAGGAGAATACTGTAACTAGGATAATGTATATAAATTCGAGAATATGAACTTCTCATTATGCCTCGTTATCAAAAACATGTAATTACGAGATCATGCCAAAATGAAGGAAAGTCTTAGCCTTAACATACCTGCGCCGATTCTCTTGACAATCCCTCTGACACACGTCAATTGCGACAACACGTAACCGCGAATCGAAACAGGAAAAATTCGATGAGAAAGATTGTACCGTGCTCTCTTAGAATCGCATCTCAAGCTACCGTAGCATTATAAAGCTTCATATGAATTATTGAGAATCATATGGGTGGACCCCACTTTGCAAGGTGACTAAGCCATTAGCTCACAAAATCTTGCCACCTTGAAGTGTGGCTTAAGAGTCAGTAAGTTAGAAAAGGTGGGCTACCACGTTGGGGCTTCTTTTAGGATTATCCAAAATCTTAATTTATTAAACACTAATTCTTTAATTAATTAATTGATCTCCCATTAATCAATAATCAACTAATTACCCACATAATTAAGAATTATCTCAAATTAATTAAAATACTACTCACTTTTAACACACTTTATACACCTTATTATCATGGTCATGTGGTATCTTGTATGGCACTAGTCTATAAATACGGGATATTATAGCTCGGACCGTATTTTATTCCAAATTGCCAAACATCGACGAAACTCATTTTCTTCTATTTGCTCACCCTCTCTCATTCACGAATTTACTCATCACGTGTTTGAAATAGCATAATGCTTGTTATCCCAAAATAACCTCATTCCCGAACTTACGTCGATTAACTTACGATGAAACTTTACCATATGAAAACGCGAGATGTAACATCCTTCCTCCCTTAGAAACATTCTTCCTCTAATGTTTATTCTTAGAGACTTTGAGAAAATTTTCCCAGAGTCTCCTCCGCACATTAGATTAAAACCATCATGTACGCAACCAGAAAACATACTATACATGCCACATATGGCCAATGTCTATAAATAGCAACACTTAGCCTCACACAACTGTCCATTATAAATTCTGAAAGTCAAAAATAAGGGCTTGCCTAATGACCTACTGGCCTGAATAGAGCTCTACTGAGGTATCCCACCTCGAGCCATATCTTCAGTTTGAAATAGGTGGGGGTATTTAGACTTCATTTCTTCCCCCTCTTCCTACGTCATCTCTTCCACATTCTTGCTTCTCCATAAAACCTTCACGAAGGTTACCTCCTTATTCCGTATCTTGCAGATTTGTCGGTCTAGGATTGATATCGGAATTTCCTCGTATGAAAAGTCCTCCGTAATATGTACATCATCCGTGGGCACCACTCGGGTAGGATCGCCAATGAACCTCCATAACATAGATACGTGAAAAACTGGATGGACAGACTCCAATTCTGAGGGTAATTCTAACTCATAAGCTACTTGTCCCACTCTCCAAATGATCCTAAAATGCCCAATATATCATGGGCTAAGTTTGCCTTTCTTGCCAAACCTCATCACGCCCTTCATAGGTGACACCTTTAAGAATACCCAGTCATTAACCCCGAACTCTAAGTCTCGTCGCCGTACTTCAGAATATGACTTATGACGACTCTGGGTTGTCAGCAGTCGCTCGCGGATAAGTTTTACTTTCTCTACAACTTGCTGAACCAGGTATGGCCCATGTAATGCAGATTCTCTGATATCAAGCCACCCTATAGGAGATCTGCACTTACGCCCATACAAAGCCTCGTACGGAGCCATCTGGATACTGGAGTGGTAAATGTTCTTATATACAAAATCGATAAGAGGTAAATGTTCATCCCAACTTCTTTTAAAATCTCACACACATGCTTGTAACATATCCTCGAGCGTCTGAATTGTGTGCTTGGCTAGTCCATCAGTCTATGGATGAAAAGTTGTACTGAGATTCACTTGACTCCCTAGACCTTTCTGAAATGACCTCCAAAAATGTGCTGTAAACTGGGCCCCAAGGTCAGATATAATAGATACTGGTACTCCGTGTAGCCGCACTATCTCTTTAATATATAACTTTGCATAGTCTTATGATGTATATGTAGATCTGATCAGTAGGAAATGAGCTGATTTCGTGAGTATATCGACTATCACCCATATGGAATCGAACTTACGATGAGAACGAGGTAAACCCGTGATAAAGTCCATATTTATCGCCTCCCATTTCCACGTCAGGATCTCTATAGTCTGTATTAGCCCTCCGGGCTTCTGGTGCTCTACCTTCAACTACTGGCAACTAGTACACTGAGCGACAAACTCAGCAATGCTCTTCTTCATATTGTTCCACCAGTACACATCCTTAATGTCATGATACATCTTCGTCGACCCAGAATGAATAGAGTACCACTAGTAATGTGCCTCTGACATAATCCTGTCTCGTAGCCCTGCCACATCTAGAACACACAAACGACCCCTGTATCTAAGAATCCCATCTCCCTTGAGCTCTAACAACGGCTTCTTCTGTTGTAGAACTCGCTCTCGACCAACTCTGGGTCCTCGTACTGCCTCTCTTTTACTTCAACTATGAGAGATGATTTTGCAGTATTTTAGAGTACAACTCCAGCATTACCAGAGTCTACTGAACCCCCAAACAAGCCAATTGATGAATCTCTCTAGTTAATTGTCTTTTCTCGGCCTCTGCATGTGCTAAGCTACCCATAGATCGGCGACTTAATGCATCTGCTACCATATTAGCTTTGCCTGGATGGTAGAGAATGTTAACATCGTAACCTTTCAATAACTCAAGCCATCGCCTCTGTCGCAAATTCAACTCTTTTAGCTTGAAGATATATTGCAGGATTTTATGATCTGTAAATACATAAACATGAACACCATATAAATAATACTTCCATATCTTAAGTGCATGGACAACTGCAGCTAACCCGAGGTCGTGGGTCGGATAATTTTGCTCGTGCTTCCTTATCTACCTTGAAGTATACGCAATTACCTCCCATGTTGCATTAGGACACATCCTAACCCGACACTTGAGGCATCACAATAGATGGCATAACCATTTGGACCCTATGGAAGTGTTAGAACTGGCACTGAGGTCAACCTGTTCTTAAGCTCTTGGAAACTCTGCTCGCAAGCCTCTGTCTACTGAAACTTAGTTGCTTTCTGCGTCAACTTCATTAATGGTTCCAAAAGGGAATAAAAACCCTCTACGAACCTCCGGTAGTATCCTGCTAAGCCTAGAAAGCTATGAACCTCTGTCGGAATGATAGGCCTAGGCTAGGTTTTCACATCCTCAATCTTCTGAGTGTCTACCTTTATACCTCCATCGGATACAATGTGCCCCAATAATGCTACAGACTTCAACCAAAACTCACATTTAGAAAACTTAACACACAATTTACTATCAAAAAGGGTTTTGAGTACCACTCGCAGGTGGTGCGCATGCTCATCCTCTGAACGTGAATAAACTAAAATATCATCAATAAATATTATCACGAACAAATCTAAAAATGTCCAGAATAGGCTATTCATCAAGTCCATATATACGACAGGTGCATTCGTCAGCCCGAAGGACATGACAAGGAACTCGAAGTGGCCATATCCGGTCCTGAAGGCTGTCTTGGGAATATTTTTCTCCCGAACTCTGACCTGGTGGTACCCCGACCTCAAATCAATCTTTGAAAAGCATCTAGCCCCCTGAAACTCATCAAACAAGTCATCTATCCTTGGAAGTGGATATTTATTCTTAATAGTTACCTTGTTCAGTTGCCTATAACCAATACACATCCTCAGTGAGCCGTCTTTCTTCCGCACAAACAGTACTGGTGCACCCCAAGGTGAAGTACTGGGCCTAATGAAACCTTTCTCCAGCAAATTTTTTAAGTGCTCCTACAACTCCTTCAATTCGGCAGGTGCCATTCTATACGGAGGGATGGATATTGGTTGAGTTCCCAGAAGCAAATCAATGCCAAAATCAATCTCTCGCTCTGGAGGAATACCTGGAAGTTCATCTGGAAATACATCTGTGTACTCTTTGAAGACTGGAATAGATTGAAATGTAGGTATCTCAGCATCTGCATCTCTAACTCGCACAATATGATAAATGCACCCTTTTGCGATCATTTTACTCGCCTTCAGATAGGAATAAACCTACCTCTGGGTGTCTCTGTATTACCTACCCATTCAAGGACTGGCTTACCCGGAAAACAAAATCTGTCTATCTTTACTCGACAATCAACTGTGGCATAGCAAGCTACCAACCAGTCCATGTCCATGATAACATCAAAATCCAACAGCTCTAGCTCAACTAGGTCGGCTGAGGTCTGACGACCACAAACTGTAATTGTAGAACCTCGGTAAACTCATCTAGCAATAATTGATTCTCCGATCGGTGTAGATACCTCAAAAGGATCAATTAGTATTTCAGGCACTATACCAAACTTCCCCGCGACAAATGGGGTAATACATGATAAAGTAGATCTTGGGTCTATCAAGGCATAAGCATCCTGAGAGCAAATGGTCAACATACCTATCACAACGTCTGGTGAAGACTCCTTGTCTTGTCGACCTGCTAAAGCATAGCTACGATTCTGGTTACTACCTGAACTCGAACCTCTACCTCTTCCTCGACCTCTACCAGCCGAAGACTGAGAGTTGCGCCTTGAAGGATTCACGGACATAGATGATCCTATTTTTGAATTCGATGGTTGTGCCACACCCCCAAAATCTCTATTTGGGAAATCTCGCATCATATGCCCCAGACGTCCACATGTATAACAAACATCAGAACCGGCTCGGCATTGGCCCAAGTGTCCTCTACCACAGATGTCACACCACGACAAAAATGACCATATATTCCCTGAACCTCATTGTCGCTGCAAACTCGATGCTCGTGAGCTCTTACTTGGTCCTGATTGAGTATAGCGGTCATACCTGTAACCCTGTAACTGAGGTGGAGGAGGCCTAGGTGGACGTTCGAAGTACTGGGGCCTATAACTACCCTGAGACTGCTCCTGGGACCTGGAAAATCTCATCCTCTTATGCTGTCCTGACTCAGTCCTCTTTGTACCCTGCTGCCGACGCCTACCCCTTTCTATATTCTGGGAAAATGCCTGAATCCGGGAGATATCCATACTATCCTGCAATGCAGCAGTGGCACATGCCTCGGTCAACTCTGGGGCCAATCCTGCTATAAACCTGTGGATCCTGTCCCGCATAGTAGCAACTATAGATGGTGCATATCTGGCCATTGAGTCAAAACGGAGACTATACTCTCGAACACTCATATTGCCCTGCTTGAGGGCTAAAAACTAATCGACTCGAGCCTTTCGGATCTCCCGCGGTAAGTACTGGTCAAGGAAGGTATATAAAAAATTCTCTCAAATAGCTGGAGGTGCATCATGTTCCCTGGACCTCTCCCATCCCTTATACCAAAGGATGGCTATATCTCGGAGTCGAAAAGCTGATAGCTCAACTGCCTCTTTCTCCGTGGCATGTATAACCCGAAAGATCCTGTGAAACTGATCTATGAAATCCTATGGGTCCTCTCTCTGATCTGCCCCCATGAACTCTGGGGACTCAAAGCAATAAACTCTCGAACCCTTGAACTCCCAGACCCCTCAGAGGATCCTGCACTAGCGGATTCCCTAGCTTGTTTCTGGGTAGCTGCCAACCATTTCAACAAATGCACCGCACTCCTCAAGTCCTGATCCGATGAAAGCGGAGGGGGAACTGGATGTGCGGTCTCCCTAGGAATCTCCTCAGGTGGTGGAGGAGCCAGTAATGGAAAAGTAGGGTATCTCCCTAGGCCTCCGATTGGGCCCCATCTACTAGGGGTACCCTGCTGGTCCATTCACCTACTGTTGTATCTCTCCTGTGACTAGCTGGAGTCTTCCTAGTCATCGTCATCTGTGCATGCAAACACCAACACATAAGTTTAACTCAAATTTCCTATAACTCAGTTCTATATCACAATTTAGATTTGAAAGAAAAGTAATCAACTCCTAAATGCCCTGTAGTCCCCTGCTTATATAATATGGTGCACAACACATCTATAAACAAGACCCTACTAGACACGGCTTGTAGACTTCCTAGGACAGAACTGCTCTGATACCACTTCTGTCACGCCCCGAACTTGGGGGTGAGACCGACACTCGGTGTCTCACCTATCCTTATGTACCAACTTGCGACTAAGGGGATCTAAACATATAATGTCATACTTTGACCATGTGCCACATTGCAAGACAATTTTTGAAGCAAAATATAAAATTGAATGGAAACCAATGCTGACTAAACATCAATATAAAGCTGGGCCGGCAAGGCCGTCATAACTACTACAACAGAAAAACCAACAAAATATACATACAAGGCCTACAAGCCCAACATACTGCACTTACTAACCGGTTATGTCTATAAGCCTCTACTGATGGATGTACTGTGATCAGAATAGGGCCCCGACCTACCCATAACCTATATACATATATACACAAGATGTATACAAAACTCTAGACCCGACAACTTCGAAGGATGTGGAGCTTAACGATAAAGCTGAACTCGGGCAGCACCTACTGAGGAGGTCTACCAGTCTGTCTGTTTGAACCTGCACGCATGAAATGCAGCATCCGCAAAAAAGGGACGTCAATATCAAATAATGTACCAAGTATGTAAAGCAATAAAATATCTGAAAGCTGAAACTGAATTGATAATATAATAAGTGAAAGTAACTGGGAGTCAAAGATGATATGGAGATATACTTACCTGCTGATACTGACTCGACTATCTCAATATAGTAAGTAAAATAAACATCTGACCCTATAAGGCGTGGAACGTGTAATCGCTCTGCCGTAGTAGGCTCGCTCATATGCTCTCGGCTATACTAGGCTCTATATCTCGACCATTCTGGGATCGCTCATAGGTGCTTGGCCACAGTAGACTCGGTATATAACTTACTATTTGATCAGAGGTTGGCCAATAGAGGCCTGCCCACCGATTATAGCCGATGGTGGTAAATATACTGTAATACTGTACACACACACACACACACACACACACACACACACACACACATATATATATATATATATATATATATATATATATATATATATATATATCCTCTTCTCTCTTAACTGGAAGGAGACAATACTCAATTGAATATAAAGTCTCGATAAGGGAGAATATTGTAACTAGGATAATGTATATAAATTCGGGAATATGAACTTCTTTTTATGCCTCGTTATCAAACACATGCAATTACAAGATCATGCCAAAATAAAAGAAGGGCTTAGAATTAACATACCTGAGCTGATTCTCTTGAAAATCCCTCTAAAACACGTCAATTGCGGCAACACGTAACAACGGATCAAAATAGGAAAAAATTCGATGAGAAAGATTGTACCGTGCTCTCTTAGAATCGCATCTCAAGTTGCCGTAGCATTATAAAGCCTCATATGAAATTATTGAGAATACAAATCCCATCCGTTACATTACTGAATATCTTAATCCATCTCCTTAAGTGATTTTGGAGACATTTTTATTATTGGGGTGGACCCCACTTTGCAAGGTGACTCAGCCATTAGCTCACAAAATGTTTCCACCTTGAAGTGTGGCTTAAGAGTCACTAAATTGGAAAAGGTGGCTTCCACGTTGGGGCCCCTTTTAAGATTATCCAAAATATTCATTATTAATCACTAATTTCTTAATTAATTAACTAATTAATCTCCCAATTAATAATTAATCAAGTACCCACATAATTAAGAATTATCTCAAATTACTCAAAATGCTACTCACTTTTAACACACTTTATACACCTTATTATCATGGTCATGTGGTACCTTGTATGGAACTAGTCTATAAATATGGGAGATTATAGCTCGGACCGTATTTTATTCCAAATTGCCAAACTTCGATGAAACTCCTTTTCTTCCATTTGCTCACCCTCTCTCCTTCACGAATTTACTCATCACATATTTGAAATAGCATAATGCTTATAATCCCAAAATAACCTAATTCCCGAACTTACGTCGATTAACTTACGATAAAACTTTCGTATGAAAACGCGAGATGTAACACTTTTGATAAAAAGTACCGTTAAATCCATCCGCCCAGCTGCCCTTGAAGCGTTCATACTAAATACGTCGTTTCTAATTTCCTCGTCATCTGGAATAACATTGAAAATATCATTATATTCTTCAGTGATACAATTTGGGATACAATTAAGAATATCATGATCCCAGAATTGATGTTGGAGGTTAAAGAGGTGCTGGAACTGATTAACAACCGTCTTAGTAATATTATCGTCTCCATGGACCCATGTGCCTCTGAGATCCTTGATTGTGTGAAGTTGAAGTCTGCTTCTTCTGTTTCTAATTAAGCTATGGAAGTATGTGGTGTTATTCTACCCTTCGTCAAACCATTTTTGTTGAGCTTTCTGTCTTAGAAGAGCATCTTGCATACCCAACCACTTGATATATTCAGCCTGCCCCTTATTGAGCTCTTCTCTGGATTGATCAATGTTATTAAGAGTGTCTAGCTCTTCTAGATTAAGAATTTTAGCTTCCCAGGTGTTGACTTGATCAAAAACATTCCCAATAACTTCTTACGACCATACAAAATAGATGCCACTATACAAAATAGACCGTTACTGTATAATTTACATACAATAAACTGCCACTATACAAAAAATATACTAAATAGACTGTCACTATATAAAAATATACAAAATAGACTATCATTATATAAAATATATACAAAATAGGCTGTCACTATATAAAAAATATATAAAATAGACATTTCGGGCTATTAGATGTAATATGTTTGGGCCATTTCGTGTCAATGGGGAAAAATATGGGCTATTAAAATTTTGAGGGGCTATAGAGGGTCATTTTCTCAATCAAACAGCCGCTAGCTAAATATATAAACAAATATACACTTACAGCCCCCCTCCCCCCCCACAAAAAAATAAAAAATAAAATTATATATATATATATATATATATATATATATATATATAAAATATACATTTATCGACTATTATTTTGGGATAGCTATACTATGTAAAACTCTTTTTTTCTCCTTCCATAAGTCCGAAGGATATACTTTGACACATTTTATCTCAAAACTATTTAGAGAGTGAAACAAGTTATCTTCTCCTATATGTTTTCTTAAAAACTTTGTTACAATAACATTTATTATCTACAGTACTTTTTTGAAAGCTCTGAAGTTATAAGTTTTATTTAGTATTAGACAAGTTATGTATGAATTCATGGGGAAAATAAGGTGCTTTAACTCTCATACTCCAAATTAAACTCATTCTCTTAGAAGGACTATTATATGTATAGCTTTTTGGAACACTATTCATATTACATAAAAAAAGATAATATTATAGATAATAAATTGAAGTATTACATAAGGAGAGTCTAGGGTACATTATCTCATTCTTTTAAGTATAACCTAGGTGGCTCGTCAAAATACACACACTACCAAAAAAATCACAATTGGCTATGAACTTCGTTGTTAAAGCGCTTGTAGCTAGCATAATTTCTTGAAAAGTTATTGTTAATCAGTGTTAAATAGAATTAGTGACAAATTTTACTATTTAGCTACATATTTTATTTGTCGCTAATTCTTATCTTTTTAGTAGTGCTGATCACGCTCAACTATGTCTTGTAGAAGACTAAACGGGCGCTGCAAATATAATCTGGGGTATTACACCCAAAGTCGATCCCACAGAGAATTGTACGTATCAATTGAGTCTATAAAATACTAAACTAGTGTTTAATCAAGTTTCTCAAGACTTTTGAATAGCAATTTGTGTTGTTTAACTAATTCTACTAACAAAATAATAAACTAGTAATTGACTAACAATTTAATGTAAACAATAATAATAAAGGTCTAAGGTTATGGTTTCCCCCGTTGGTGAATTCTTTCTCGGATACTTCTTATAGCTTGATTAATCGTCTCTATCAATCATGAACTCTC
>ML427876.1:0-65450 GCA_005239525.1 Nicotiana knightiana
CAATTCCTATATTACTTGTCGACCACGTACACTTGTGTGTGCATTGGGAAATCAACCAACACAATGCTCCAAAGGATTCAATTATCTCATGTATGTTCACCGTTCGTGTTAGCCCTCGAGCCAATGCTCCTCGAAGTTTAAAGATCACAATTCCCTTCACATGCTCTTTACAACATATAGAAATCATCAATTAAGCATGGAAGTTACAACAAAATCAGAATATTCGCAATATAAAGACTCACGGTCATGCTAGACACCATTGTATAGATACTCGTCACAATGTCTATACATCGTGCTCGACAATTAGCAAGTAGCAAATAAGACTCAAATCCTATTTCCTCAAGCTAAGGTTAGACCAAACACTTATCTCGGGTCCAAAATATAGCAATCAACCCTCTAACACCGCCTTTCCTTTAGAATTCAACTCCGGAATGGTATTATCTAGACATAATAACTCAAGTATATCAATAAGGATTCAATAATTCAATTACATAGCCTAATTACCCATTCCCATGCATTCTTCCAAAATAACAAAAATTTGACCCCGGGCCCGGTTGGTCCAAACACGAGGCTCGGACCAAAAGCATGTCAACCATTCACCCACGGGCCCGAATATATAATTTATTTTCAAATTCGACCCCAAAACGAGGTCTAAATCAAGAAAATTCAAAAGGGCCTAGATCTACCCAAATTCCCAATTTTCTACTCTAAATTGCATGTTTTAGGCTTAGATTCTAGGGTGAAATCTTGTAAAAAGAAGTTAAGGAGTAAAGAAAATGAGTTAGAAATCACTTACTAATGTTTTGGAGAAGAAAGAGTGTTTGAAAAATCGCCTCTTATATTTTAGGGCTTTGAAAAATGAAAATAACTGAAATTCCCACCCATTTATACCCCCCTCAGGTCCCCCACCGCAGACCACGAAAAAAGGCCAAGAAAAGCTGAAGAAAACCAAGAAAAATGACTGCAGTGACATGCTTTAGTAGTTTGGCCATAACTTTCTTTACAAATGTCCAAATTACGATTTCTTTACTTTTCTAGAAACTAGACATGAAGGGATACAACTTTCATTTTTGAATAATCTCAAAATTCCTTGTAGATCAAAAGATATAGGTCTCCGAAGTTGGACCAGTGGCCCAGCTCCTCCACCGCGGACCACGAAAAATCGATCACAGCCGCGAAGCCCTCAGCGCGGTCCGCGAAAAAGGACCGCGGACCACGGTGTTAAGTTCAGGGACTGAGTTCTCTGACCTCCAACAGATATATTTTAAGCCTAAAGACCTCCCGGGACCTACCCGAAACTCACCCGAGCCCTCGGAACCTCAAACCTAATGAACACACGACCTCAAAATCATCCTACGGACTTATTCGAGTAATGAAACCACCAAAATAACATCAAAAACAATGAATCAAACCTCAAAATCACTAGTTTTTCTTCAAACTTCATAAACTTTCAAATTTAGAGTTTTAAGTCCGAAACACGNGCATCCAATTTTAACCAAACTTCACAGAAATCTCTTAAACCACATATAAGACCTGTATCGGGCGCCGGAACCAAAATACGGTCCCGATACCAACACATTCTAACCAATTTTCATTTCACTTTTCTTTATAAATTTCAGAAAAATAATTTTACTCAAAAATTTATTTCTCGGGCTTGGGACCTCAGAATTCAATTCCGGGCATACGCCCAAGTCCCATATTTTCCTACGGACCCTCCGGGACCGTCAAATCATGGGTCCGGGTCCGTTTATCCAAAATGTTGACCGGTGTCAAATTTACACATTTTAATATCAAATTTTTAGCATTTTTCACAGAATTTCATATTTAAGCTGTCCGGCTACGCGCCCGGACTGTGTACGCAAATTGAGGCAACTAAAGATGAGTTTTTCAAGGCCTCGGAAGCACGAAATGGGTAAGAAACTAGGTGATGAATCTTTGGGTCGTCACACCTCGACCCTCAGATAGAAACATCATTGGAACCAGGTGGGTGTTCAGGAATAAGCTGTATGAAAATGGAAATACAACAAGGAACAAAGCAAGGCTTGTTGTTCAAGGATACAATAAAGAGGAATGGATTGATTATGATGAAACGTTTGCTCCTGTTGCTCGTATGGAAGCCATCCAGATCCTCACTGACTTTGCATCTCATATGGAATTCACTTTATTCCAGATGGATGTGAAGAGTGCATTTTTTAATGGTTTTCTCAAGGAGAAAGTGTATGTCAAGCAACCTCCCGGTTTCGAAAGTCATGTACATCCTGATTATGTATTCAAATTGGACAAGGCTCTATACGGATTGAAGCAAGCTTCTAGAGCTTGATATGAGAGATTGTCGAAGTTTCTTCTGGACAATGGGTTCACTCGAGGAAAGATTGACAACACACTTCTAAAGAAACGGGGAAGGAACCTTCTTATTGTTCAGGTGTACGTGGATGACATCATATTTGGGGCTACAACAGACTCGCTATGCAAGGAATTTGCCAAACTCATGGGTAGTGAGTTCGAGATGAGTATGATGGGGGAACTAAACTTCTTTCTGGGTCTTCAAGTGAAGCAGTCCACAAAGGGAACCTGCATCAGTCAGTAGAAGTACATCAAGGAGCTGCTGAAGAGATTCGACATGGAGGAATCAAAAGTGATCGACACCCCTATTGCAGTTGCAACTAAGCTTGACATAGATGACTCTAGATCACCTGTAAACCAAACAATGTACAGGGGGATCATTGGATCTCTACTCTACCTCACTACAAGCAGGCCAGATATTGTGTTTAGTGTGGGGTTGTGTGCAAGATTTCAATCAAATCCTAAGGAGTATCATCTGAAGGCAACCAAAAGAATCCTACGCTATCTCAAGGGCTTACATGACCTGTTTCTGTACTATCCTTCAGGTGACAATTTTAATCTTGTTGGTTATGCTGACGCTAATTATGCAGGTTATCTAGTGGACAGAAAAAGCACTTCAGGAATGGCTCATTTCCTTGGATCTTGCCTAATCTCATGGGGGACAAGGAAGCAAAACTCAGTGGCTCTCTCCACATCTGAAGTAGAATATGTTGTAGCTGCATCTTGCTGTGCTCAACTGCTGTGGATCAAACAATAATTGGAGGACTTTGCAGTATACATTGACAGCATGACACTTCTATGTGACAACACCAACGCCCTCAACATGGCGAAGAACCCGGTTCAACACAAAAAGGACCAAGCATATTGATGTGAGACATCATTTCCTCAGAGATAATATTGAAAAGGGGAACATTTGCATGAAGTTTTGCTGCACTGAAGATCAAATTGCATACATCTTCACCAAGGCACTAAGCAGGGAACACTTTGAGAAAAATAGGATGGCACTGGGGCTGATGAAACCTAACTAAGGACCTGGTTCCCTTACATTGTCTATGGGAGTCACTCTCAGGTACAGTTAGCTAAAGTGTTTTATGACTAAGCCTAACTCACATCAATACCGTTGCAGGTAGACACACATGGTGATTACATAAATTAAAGGTACGACGTTGTAGAACAAAAGGAAGCTGAAAAACTTCTTCAAAAAGAAAAAGGTACAGGACCTGGTTCCCGTGCCACAGGTTAGTAGTTATGTGTCTTCCTTTGCCTTTCTCAAAAAGTAACAAATTAAATGTTGCTGCCACGTCATCTGACTTTTCAGTATCTGTGTTTATCATGTCCCATCTCTCAATTCTTTTCACTTCCCGTGCGTGCTTTATTTTCCCAACATACCTACCGTCATTTTCTTTTGAACCCGTTCCTATTTCCTCTCTTTATTACTCCCTCTTCTCATAAAACCCTCTATCCACTCTAATTGCTCAACACTATCTCTTCATATCTGCAGATTGTAACCTCCTCTCAACCCTCGATCATATTTATTCAATGGTAGACGAAAAATCATCATCTCCCCCGTCTACAACCAACTCCTTCCCTTCTCCATCAGAGTCCCAGACCTCCACTCTCCCAGAGGTCATCACTCCCACACCAACTTCCTCTTTACCTCCTGACACTACTTATCTCTCTCCAAATCCCACTGATACACTTTCTTTTGAGTCACACAACGAAACCCAAACCAAAGTCACACCTCAGGCATATGAAGTTTTTGCGGATGATCCTGACCAGTATTTGAACCCTTCTCTTCTTGACTCTACGGCTCCCATGGAGTCTCCTGAAAAATAGGCGGCGAAAAACATCATGGCCATTGCTTCAGAAGGTCTTCCTTCTGAAGGAGCTTCTTCACTGCCTGAGCCACAGGGGGAAGAAACCCCATTTCTGGGAGATGAAGGGACCATGGTCTTATTCGAATCTCCTATTCATGACTCTGTCAAAGATAAGTCTGGTGAGGTACCAGTTTCTCCTCCCGCAGAAACTAACTAGGAACCTATCTTCTATACACCACCTCTGGAGTCCACTCCTCCCCTCTCTGAACCCACTAACGAGGATGGGGAGGATGAGATGGTTTTGAGTGCTCGCTTCAAGCTTCGCAAGAAAGTGGTTATTCCTGAGTCATCTTCTAAGCGACCATCTACTCGGCTACAAAGGAAGGATGCACTTGATTCTGCTCTGGAAAAGAGCAAGAAAAGCCTTAAAAAGAAGAAGAAAAGACTGATAAAGGAAGGAAAAGTAGTGGTGGATGAAGCTATTCCTGCGGTGGAGGTAGATGAGGATGTAGAGGAAGAACCAAGTTCCCTCGTGCAAAGGTCCTCGAAACCCCAAAAGTCTGTAGCTTGAGTTTCAGATGAAGGGTTGAAGGAACAATGTGTGAGGCCTGTGAAGAGTAGTGGGAAGCTCAAGTGAGCTGAAGTTGGTGAAGCTATTTTCAAAGAGTCTGTGGTTATAGAGTGTTCAAAGGGAAAGTTTGTGAAAACGCTGGGAAAAAGAAAAAGAGAAAGGGAAATTGTTGGGGGACCAGGTTCATTGAAACTATACCTAGTGAAAGTGGTAGATGGCAAGAGAAAGTGAGAAGTCAAAGGGTTTATGAGGTTGGATGTTTGACCCTGAGATCTATGATATGGCTGGGATGAGGAAAATTGTAGCAATGGTTGAGTTCCAGAAGTGGGATCATCTCTTCAACGTGAGTGTGCCTAAGGTGTATGAGGATGATGTGCAAGAATTTTATGCATCTCTCTTCACCACTGCTGGGGATCATGTCTGTGTTTTGGTTCAAGGAGTTGACATTATATTTGATGACGCTGCTTTGGGAACGGTCCTTCAAGTTCCAGCTAAGGGAATGTGATGCGAGACTAAATTGCATAGTTTAACATGGGATATACCTTACATTTGATGCGCTTTAATGATAAAATTACACTTATTATGTGCTTAATGGAGTTATTTCATGTGTAGGTGAAGTGGAGATGGAAACGGGGCTAAAAGGATGCAAATACGTCGAAAAATACGCGAAAGGAGGCACCCGGGCGAGAGCCGGGCGAGAGAGCCAAACAGCCTGCCCTACCCTGGCGTTAGCTAGGCGTTAGGGCTGAAACGCCAGCCCTACCCTGGTGTTAGCCAGGCGTTAGGGCTGAAACGCCAGCCCTTGCCTGGCGTTATCTAGGCGTTAGCCACCAAACGCCAGGTCCCCAGTTTCGCCCAATTCCGAGTTTGACGAGTTAAATATTTCCCGGTTGAAATAGAAGTCTCCTACACGGTTAGGGTTCACCCTAAACCTATAAATAGACTCCTAAAACACAATTAAAAGGAGGATTGTCGTGGATTAACAGTGGACAAGAAGAAAATTCCATTGAAGAGCAAGAACAACGATTTCTACAATCTAGTATTTCTTATTTTATATTTCAATTATGCAATTGTTTGTAGTTTTGTTTCGTTTAAACATGAGTAGCTAAGTTTTTAATCTAGGGTTTTGGTAGAACCCGTTGGGGATGAATTTCTTTTGATATTAATATATTTTGATTGATTATTCTCTATTTGTTCAACTACGTTCTTATTGTAGTTAATTGAATGGCCATCAATTAGCTGTGCCTATTTAGTATGTATCTACTTGAGAGAGAGTGCATATTTAGGTAATTGTTTGAACAACACCACTCCCAGAGTATAGACGAAAGTCATAACCGAGGGTTTAGAGGTTGGATTAGAGATAACGATACCTCGGGTGCAATCTAAAGTGAACTGTATTGCGATCTAGCTAGCGTAACTTGAGAGAGTGCGTCTAGTAAATTATCATAATTACTCGAGAGAGATTTATGGTAGATAGAGAGTTCATGATTGATTGAGACGACTAATTAAGCTATATGAAATATCGGAGAAAGAATTCACCAACGGGGGAAACCATAAGCTTAGACCTTTAATATTATTGTTTACATTAAATTGTTAGTTAATTGTTAATTTATCATTTTGTTAGTAGAATTAATTAAACAACACAAATTGATATTGAAAAGTCTTGAGAAACTTGATTAAACACCAGTTTAGTATTTAATAAATTCAATTGATACGTTCAATTCCTCGTGGGATCGACTTTGGGCTTAATACCCCAGATTTATATTTGCAACGCCCGTTTAGTCTTTATAGAAGACATAGTTGAGCGTGATCAGAATGTCTTCTATGAAAACTACTACTACTGTTGTGAGGGAAATTTTTGTCGAGCCATTGTAAAGGAAGGTACAATTCAGCATGGGGAACGGGTCCAAAAGAAAGCTATGCTCCCTGTTTACCAGCTTCTTTTTGAACTGGTGAATAAGGTACTCCTCCCCCATGCTGAAAGGAGATCTATTGCCTCAAAGGCTGATTTAGCATTGATGGAGGCCCTTGATTTATTCACCCATATAAATTTGCCTGCACTTATGATTTAACACATGAGGAAGTTGGTGAATTTCAAGGACGGAAATCATGGGCTCCCGTATGGTTTCCTACTTACTCTGGTATTTGAGTTCTACAAGGTTCTTGTGGAAAACCCACGAGTAGGGACCCAAAAACAGACCTTCTCCAAGACAACCTTAGAGAAATGTGAATGTATTGAGGAAGCCGGGGGTAGCACTTCAACAATATCTCAATTGATCAATGCGCTAAATGATGCAAATGAAGTGATCAGGAAGTTGAAGGCTCAGAATGCCATCTTGGAGACTCATTTGAGTCAAGCCACTGGGCGACCTGGTTCTGTTCATCCTTCCAATGAGGATGTTGCCCGCTTGACCAAAGAAAACACTGAGCTTAGGCAGCAGGTTGAGAACCTGCGGGAGAAACTTCTGGAGGAACAAATGTCTGCAAATGCCCGTATGGATTTGGTTCTCAAGACTCTGGTTGCCTCCTCCTCCAAGCCTTCCTCTTCTAGTGCCCCCTAGGATTCCGTCTGTGTCCTGTCCTCTTATGTTTTTGATGTTTGTGGCTGGTAGTTTTTATTTTGTTTTTGTTTTTGTGGTTGGTAATTGGATTTCACCGTGCTGCTCCCGTCTTAACAGTCCAAATTTAGTCTTTGCTTACCTAAGCAAAGACTTCTATGTATTTAAAAAATCTTTTGGTATTAATGAATCAGCTTTCTAATGTTCTACATATTGCCTGCTTGCTTTCTCTTTCTGTTTTTTATCATGTTGTGTGCACACATGGAGCATGAGTTAGCTATGTAGGAGTTCTTTATGCTTTCTGTCTGTTCGTGCCTTTTTATGATGCCAAAAGGGGAAAGATAACTGATGTAGGCAGGAATTAAGGGGGAACAATATTAAGGGGGAAACACATAGTCAGGGGGAACAATATGAGGCCCTGGTGTTTTATCTGGCTTCCTAATGTTTTTAAGTTAGCTGGTAAAACTGTTCATCAATTTTAAAAGTTTGTCATCATCAAAAAGGGGGAAATTGATGGGTTAGTCTTATGTTTTGATGATCTAACAAACTTTATGTCAAGAATCAGATAAAGGACCTGATACGTAACCAGCACAACCAGTCAGCATAAACTCAAGAAATCTGGGCAGTGTACGCCTGAACTCACTGGAAACAGTCTAGGGACCTGATCCCTTGACATTCCCCTGACAGAAGTACAAGTCAACTCTACAGCTGGAAAGCTGTGATAGAAAGTGACTGCCTGCAACTGTGCACGCTACAGTGCAGAAACAGTGCAACAGTCACTTCCCATTGGTTGAAGAGTGTACCAACTAAGCATGGGTATCCTTCTTGGGATGTCCTAAGGATATAACATCTTGTTTGGAGACAAACAAGATATTCACTTGAGCATTTACTAACATTCTTCATAGCATTGAAGATCTGTTCCAGCATTGAAGACTCAAATGTGTCAAGAACAAGAAGACAACTCTGCTAAAATGGACCAGTTTCACTACGTGTTATTAGGTGTCCTTTAGTTGAGTTGTAATCTTGTATTTTGTTTCTATTATATCCTATCTTGATTTATTAAAAGTTTTGTTTTAGGAAACACAAAAATCATAAACCATCCGTGTTTGTGTTGTTGCTAGCTTTAGTCATAAGTCAAAGTCTTTGTAACTAAGTTAGTAACAAAGTGGCTTGTAGTAAGTATTATAAGTTAGTGTGTGAAAGTCTTTGTAAGAGATTCATTACAAAGTGACTTGTAATAGTTGATATTACAAGTTAGTGAAGTTGAAATCCTACCACTGTAGGTCGTGGTTTTTGTCCCCTTGAGTTAGGATTTTTTCACGTAAAAATCCTGTGCTTCTTTTACTTACTGTCTCTATTTATAACTCTGAGGGAACTGGTAAAGCACCATGTCTCTTTACTGTTGGTGGACTCATAGAAACTATCAAGAGTTCTGTTAGCTCCTTTTCATTCAAAGCTGGATGGGCAGCTTAATAGTTGTTAGTATGTAATACTTAATTGATCCTCCCGTGCAGAGGTGGAGCCATGTGTATGGGTGAGGGGTCACCGGACCCCGTAAACTTCAGATGAAATTCTGTATATATATACGTATATATCTTGAAAATGGTTAATTTAAAGCAGTTGACTTGACACGCTGAACACTAAAAGCCTTTAGGGGGCACTGATTGAGCAAAATAATATGTCCCGTCGCGTAAAAATTCTGGGTCCGCCTCTGCTCCCATGGGTCTTATAAGAAGTTCTCACAGCAATTACCTTTTTTAAGAACTACTAATACGTGAAAGTTAATAGAAAAAGTAAAAGTAAGAAAGGACCTCAGTACCAGAAATAAGTATATGCATGTAATCGAACAATAATGTTTCCTGAGAAATTAATTTTGGAAATCAAGATACTACCACACCGAAAACAAATTTCCATTAATCAGTTTATCACTGTGATCAAAATATAAATAGCTCTATTTATATCACAGTTTCATTGATAATGAGACGGTAAATCCACAGCCAGACTCACTCACAAAGAGAAAGTATGGAAAATAAACATTTAAAGAGTTTAACGCAAACTAAATATTGAAGTTTCTATTATTTATATGAAAAATATATAAGCTATAGATGGTTTAGTTCAATTCATACCTGCAGTTGTTAGTATTTCGTCATAGGTTTCACCAACTATGCCATAACCAAAGCTAGCATTGTCGTGAAATAATGCTGAATTTATCATGAGAAGTTCCATTATAACAAAGTTGTGAAATAGAGTAAAGTTTAATATTGGAAATATTAACATTTACGTATAATAAATACTCACTATTGTTCAAATTTATTTGATACTTCAAGAGACATGAAACGAAAAGGAGGAGTAGAGGACCTCAATTTTAACTTCCCATGTTTAATTCAAATTAGCCAAACAAAGTTACAGGACGTTTTTATCGTGATTAAACTGTTAGAACATGCGCCGCGGAAGCAAGTATACAACCATGCATCAAATACATGTAAACTAGACAATGATACAATTATGAGATTAGAAAACACTAATCTCTTGAAATCGTTGCACAAATCCTCCCCGCAGCAAGAACCCAGGGCTGCAGTCTTCTGCTATGGTCCTGGTAAGACCTTGGACGAAATTGCTTTGAGTGGGCAAGAACAATACAACTCTAAAAGGTGAGTTATTGGGTGAGAATTGTCTTCCTTAAATAGACCCATTTTTAGCCAAAAATAAGGCTCTTAAAACGAGTAACTCTACCAGATGACTTTTCTCCTAAGTCACTTTTTACCTAAGTCAGTCCAGGTTTTTACTAGGCATAGCAGAGACCACATAAATAATAAGAGGCTACTAATTATAGTATTAATTCGAAATTTTGCATGAGTTAATTCTTACTACAATTAATTACAGTTTATTCCACTAAAAAACTGCAATTGAACTCCTCAATATGAATTTCGAAAATTTCACTAACACTTATTTTAATTCCCCATGTTAAGATTCCAAATACCAGTTAATTAAATTAGATCACTGAAAATTTAATTTAATCAACTAATTAAATCCTTTATAATCCCGCTTAAACTATTTCATGTGACGGGTACAAAATTCACCGGCTGGGTTATCACTTGAAAACTTATAAGCTTACGTAAAAGGGTATCATCAAACTCAAAACTGAATCATGGATTCTATCAACTAGTTATTATTTCACAAATGTTATTTGTTATTGTCCAATCTATTAGGCATACACTAACTTTGAATAGAGTTGTACCTTTTGATAAATCAAAACAACAAACAAATCACATTGATCATAATAGCTATATCAAGATTAGGAGTATAAGCTCATTTTAATAAATTAGAGAAAATGATATATATATATATATATATATATATGTTCAGTACAAAAATATCTTTTCTCTACTTGGTCCGTTCAATATACGCTAGGTATACTAGCACAAGAAGTTGGAGTATAACCACTCCCATAATCAAGATAAATTATACTATAATATTGTTCTACAATCATCAAGATATTTTGTCCAATAATATCTTCGATTGTGAACATAGTTTATTAATTCTGTGAACCGACAATTAAATATTCTGTACATGAGCTAAGACTCCGTACACTAAATTGACTACTACATAGCTAAAAAGACACACATGTAACAAATGATCTATTTAAAAAGGTACTTTATTGAATTGAATAAATTAAATAAATAATTGTTCCATAAAAAATTAAACAAAATACTATGCCTAAACCGCATGGTTAATAATATATCCTAACAATCTCCCACTTAGACTCATAACCATGCATCTACTACTCTAACACCCATTCCTTCTACATGCTTGTCAAAAATCTTCTGTGGCAAGCTCATTGTAAACGGGTCTGCCAAATTGTCCTTTGACGCATTATTCAACACTCTTGCATCACCTCTCTGAGTTATGTCCCGAATTAAGTGATATTTACGCTTAATATGCTTACTCCTTTTATGGCTTCTTGGTTACTTCGAATTTGCAACTAAACCACTATTGTCACAATAAAGTACAATCGGTGCTGGAACCGAAGGAACTACATTAAGCTCTTTTAGAAAGTTCCCGAGCCAAACATCCTCTTTAGCTGCCTCAGATGCAGCCACATATTCAGCTTCCATGGTGGAATCAGAAACACATGATTTCTTGATACTCCCCCAACTTATGGCTCCACCTCCTAGGGTAAAAATATATCCTGAGGTAGATTTTCTAGAATCTCTATCTGATTGGAAATCTGAATCAATATAGCCAATGGGTGCAAGATCACCTGAGTGATAAACCAACATATAATTCCTAGTCCTTTTTAAGTACTTGATTATATGTTTAACAGTAGTCCAGTGTTCTCGTCCAGGGTTAGATTGAAATCTATTAACCATGCCAACAATAAAGCAGATATCAGGTCTAGTACATAGCATATCACACATGAGACTCCCTACAGCAGAAGCATTTCATCTTTTCTATCTCATCAGTCATTTTTGGGGACTGGTCTTTCGATAGAGAGATTCCATGTCTAAAAGGGAGAAAGCCTTTCTTGGAATCTTGCATGCTAAACCTGGTGAGAATAGTATCAATATAAAGTGCTTGGGATAAGCCTAATATCCTTCGCTTGTGATCTCGCATAAGCTTGATCCCAAGGATATGTGCCGCATGTTCCAAGTCTTTCATATCGAAACATGAGGACAACCATTCCTTTATTGAATTCAACATGCTCACATTATTTCCTATGAGCAAAATATCATCTATGTACAAAACAAAAATTAATTTTATCTCCATCCCACTTCATATAGACACAAGACTCATTTTCACATTGATCAAAATCGAAAGTTTTAATCGATGCGTCAAAATAATTGTTCCATGCTCTAGAAGCTTGTTTCAATCTATAAATGGATTTATTTAATTTACACAACATATGCTCATTGCCACTTTTTTATGAAACTAGCTGGTTGTGCCATATAGATGCACTCATCAAGACTTCCATTTAGAAAATCCGTCTTGACATCCATTTGGCAAATCTCATAACCGTAATGAGCAGAAATGGATAAGACAATCCTAATGGATTTAAGCATGGCTCTTGATGAAAATGTTTCCTCATAATCGATCCCTTCTTTTTGAGTAAACCCTTTTGCAACAAGCCTAGTTTTAAAAGTTTGCACTTTTCCATCCATTCCTCTCTTTTTCTGATATATCTATCTACAACCAATGTGTTTGCCTCCAGTAGGTGGTTCTACAAGATCCTAGACTTTATTGGAGTACATGGACTCCATTTCAGATTTCATAGCAGCAACCCATTTATCAGCATCTGTATCATGTAGTGCTTCATCGTAATTAATAGATTTTGTGTTAGGCTTTTCAGGGATTCTATCATAAGATTCTCCCAAGAGCGCAAAACGGAGAGGTTTTCTTATAATTCTCCCGCTACGACTAGTCACTACAGGTGCAATATTTTGTTGTTGAATTACAACATCATTTTACGGAACTGAAGTGTCAATGTTATCCTCCCCATCTTGCGTTGCTGGGGTATCATTAACTTCTTCCTGGAGTGCAGTTTGCAGAACAATTTCAGGTTTCTCAATAATCTGAGGTTGCTCAACATTACTCCCACTACTTTGGGATAGTGAGATGTCAGGCAATTGCTCTTGTGCATTCTACTGCCTATTGATATATCTCCCACTACGATAATGCAGTGATATGTCAATACTGGCTTCCGGGATACGTTCCATAGATGAGTCATTTGTTACTCCATTACTTAATTCCTGTAAAACTAGTTTACTTCTAGGAATATGGTTCATTAAATAGTCCTCCTCTAAAAATCTAACATTTGTTGTAACAATTAATTTATTTTCTTTGGGACAATAAAATAAACCGCCTTTAATTCCTTTTGGATATCCAACAAAAATGCATACTTATGTCCTCGATTCTAATTTATCCGCTTTCCCTTTCAGCACATGTGCTGGACAACCCCAAACCTGAATGTGCCGTAAACTTGACTTGCGCCCAGTCCACAATTCTATTGGAGTTGAAGGTACTGACTTTGAAGGAATCAAATTTAGAATGTAGTTTGTTGTTTCTAAAGCATATCCCCAAAATGAAGAAGGCAAATCGGAATAGCTTAACATTGATCTAACCATTTCCATAAGGGTCTTATTTCTTCTTTCTGCCACACCATTTTGTTGTGGTGTTCCTGGAGCAGATAGTTGAGATGTAATTCCAGAATATGATAAGTATTTAATGAATTCTGCATAAAGGTATTCACCACCACGATCAGATCGCAATGTTTTGATATACTTATCATGCGTTTCTTCGTTTCCGTCTTAAATTCTTTGAATTTCTCAAAGCATTCAGACTTACGGCGCAACAGATAAATATATCCATATTTTGAGTAATCATTTGTGAAAGTCACAAAATACTCAAAATCACCTCTTGCTTGTATATTCATAGGGCCACACAAATCAGAGTGAATTAATTCTAACTTATCGCTGGTTTTATTTCCTTTTGAGGGAAAATGTCTCTTGGTCATTTTACCTTGTAAATGGGATTCACATGTTGGCAGTGACTCCACTTCCAATAAACTCAAAGGTCCATCAGAGATCAATCTCGAAATCTTATTTAGATTTATATGACCTAGACGTAAGTGCCATAAATAAGTTTGGCTCAATTCAGAAATTACGTTTTCTTTTATGTGACAGATTAATGCTATTTAATTTTTTTGGTTGTTGTAGCACATGAGGAGGAGATATATCAAGAATAAAAAGGTCATGCACTTTAGCAGCAGTGTAGATAAAACGTTTATTAAACTTAACAACAGAGTTATTAGCAAAATAAATATTATAACCAGCATCCATTATTTTCGAAACCGAAATCAAATTCCTTCTAATAGAAGGTACATAGAGAGCATCTTTCAAAACTAAAACTCTATCACTACTAAATAAAACTCTAATATCTCCTAATGCTAAAGCTGGTGTTGGCTCGCCATTGGCTTGAAAAATGCAAATTTCATTCTCACTTAGCCATTGCGTTTCTTGAAACCCCTGCAAAGTAGTGCAGATATGATTAGTGGCTCCTGAATCTACACACCAAAACATGATAGACACAGCCGCTAAATAAGTTTCAACGACATTTAAATTTAAATTACCTTGCTTATTCAACTCCAGATAGGTAGGGCATTGCTTTTTGTGATGCCCGGGTTGCTTGCAATAATAACACTTTCCTTTGGGTCTTTTCACACCAGTCGCATCTCCGGGTGCCAAGAATAGGGGTGGGCATTTGGTCGGTTCGATTCGGTTTGAAGAAATTCAGTTCGGTTATTTGGTTTTCGGTTTTGTATATACAGTAACCAAAATCGAACTGAAATAAGTTCGGTTTAGTTCGGTTTTGTAATTTCAGTTCGGTTTATTTTGGGTCAGTTTTTAGTTTGAACATTATCATATTGGGCTTCTTCTGTGTAATAATTGGACTAATTTGTTGGTTTTTTTCAAAATTTTGGACTTTTTGAATGTGATAACTGTTCTTTTATTTAAGGAGAAATTTATTGCATCAATTTAAATGTTGATTTCTCAATATGGTATGAGTTCCTTGTTACTCAAATCTAGTAACCAAAATCTGGTATGAGTTGAGTTCCTTGTTACTCAAATAATCCTAATAAAAATAGACCTTACAATTGATGCTGCTAAGTGCTAACAAACATAACCAAAGCATGCTGCTAATTACACCTTTACAATTTCATACAAAACAAATATAATGATCGAGAATATATGGAGCTCTTCCCAGCACAACCAGACTTATCTTTACAAATCAGCCCTCCAAACAGCAAACCAACATCAACTAATTGGAAGAGGAGTACAAATAATATTACTACTGATTACTGAAGGTGAAATTTAATGTTCTGGAGAAGAGCTTTGGAATCTAGAAACTCCAATATCTTTTCACTCTCAAAACTTGATAATAATAATAATAATAGTAATAATACCTCTCTATTTGAGCTTTCTTTATCCAATCCTAAACCTTCTCCTGAGTTCAACTCTGTCCCTTTTCGTCACAGCCAAAACACTCATAACAATTTCATACAAAACAAATATAAGCTAGGGAGTAGGGAGTAGTTACAACCAAAAGAGAACTACATTACATAACCAAAAAACCAAACGAGCTATTAATTTCCAGCACTATTGCTTCCAGTTTCAGCAACCTGCTCCTACATTACATAACCAAAAGAGCTCCAGCAACCTGCTTCCAGTTTCATATCACAAACATTAACCTGCAAAAGTATTAACCTGCTACTACACCAGCAGTCCCTGCTACTACACCAAAAGCAGCCCTTCTATCACACATGCCACAGGTTGCAACTATATGTCAATAATAGTTGAATCTTTTGCACAATTAGCCAAATCTAAGGAAAATATTAAAGAAAACTCTGTCATGCATCAGTGTTAAGTAAACTATTTGTAAAACTTTAATAGGAATAGGTTCACTTCTAAGCCAATCTTGAAGACAAATAAGAGATTGCACCAGTTTAGACATCAACGAACTCCTGAATGGGTCAAGAATGCGACTTCCCATGCTGAATGCACATTCAGATGCAACACTTGAAATAGGAATGGCTAACACATCACGAGCCATCTCCGCAAGAATGGGAAATCTAGGTTCATTGATTTTCCACCACTTTAAGATTTTAAAGTCATATGTTTTAGGCTCAAGATCTTCAGCAAGATATCTTTCTAACTCTGATTTAGTACCTAAACCTCCTGTCACTTCCTTATGTTTCTCAAATTCCAATTTCGTTCTCATTGTTCCTCCTTTCAAAAAGATACCATAACCACTGACAGTAGCTGTTGTGTTTCCAGATGAAGCAGATGTAGATCCTTTTGAATTTTTCTTTACATAATAATCAAACGAAGAATCCATATAATTTTTCACTTCTAAATTCAATTTTTCCCTTCTTTTTCTCCAAACATCCTCACAATTGTAAAAGGAACATATTCAAGCTTGTTACGGGGATCCAAAATAGATGCAATAAAGATCATCTTGTTCATTTGTTCAGGTTCACCCCAATACTTGACAAATTTTTCTTTCATTTTTTTTTTTGCCGTTTCTTTCAAACTAGCATCTTCATGTTCCATCTACTCTTTCAAAATAAGATCAAGCTCACAAAATTTAACAAAATGCATATTAGAAGTGACATAAATAGAACCAGAGACCCTCAAAGTAAGTAAATAAAAAGCTTCAAGAAATTTTACCATTGTTCTCACATTATCCCAGTCAGCACTTGTGAGATCACCTGCACTAGTTCCATCTTCACATACATAGGTACGGAGATGATGCAATAATCCAGTATCAAAGAAACTATATTTGTCAAAGGCAAGCTCAAATTGTTGTGTTGTGTCTAACATCATATATGTAGAGTTCCATCGAGTAGAAACATCTAAGAATAATGTTCTCTTGCAAGTTAACTTTTGAGATTCACAACATTCTTTAAACTTTCTAATCCTAGCGGGAGATTGTCTAATGTATCTCACAGCTTTTCTAACTCTCTTGATAAAACACCAATTTCTTTCAACCCATCTTGTACAATGAGATTAAGTATGCGAGCCATACATCTAACATACATGTGTTTACCAGCCATTATATTATTATCCTTTTATGCAATTTCGATTCTCTGTCAATAAAGTGAGCAGTAAGACACATATAGTTTATTCTTTGTATAGAAGTCCAAGTATCTGTTGTAAGACGGATTTTAGGACGTGCTTCATTGAAGGACTTCTTCAAACTTTGTCTTTGTTCACAATAAAGTTCATAACAATCTCTTGTCAATGTTCTACGAGAAGGAATTTGAAATTGAGGTATTGTGACTCCTATAATCTTCTTAAATACTTCCTTTTCAAACTAATGACAGTTCATCCAAAACTATCATTTAGCTAAAGCTTTCCTACTAAGTGCTTGATCAAATTTCCAAGTGGTAAGCGCCCCTTCATTTGCCCCATTTGAAGCTGGTAAAAAACTTAGTTGTGTTTGACTAATTTCCATGCTAAGGGGCATTTTGGAACACTTAGTGAGATGATTGTTCGTTGATGTAGTACCATTACCTTTCGTAGCAACAACATAAGTTTTTTGACAGTACTTACATTTTGGTCTTTTAGCTCCACTAGGATCATCATACTTCTCAAAATGGTTCCAAGCATCAGATCTAGGTCGCATCGCTTTTCTTTTATTTGGAGCTTCATCAGGACTGTCTGGAATGAGACTTTCGGTGTCAGGTATGCTATCATTTGAACCCCCACCTTCCCAGGCTTCGCTTACCCTACTTCCATTTTCTTCCATCTACAAAAATGAATATAAGCAGAACAATAAAATACTGAGCAGTGAGCTATTCTAGTTTTTTCGTGTTTTTAACATAAACTATAATCACTACTTAAAGAACATAATTGAATACCTAACACTGAACCTAATAAGTAGATAAACCAAATTTTTTTCGTCTACCAGTAAACACAGTCCACAGATGCAGCGAAATTCCATGAAAAATAGTTAAACCAGAATATCCTTTCAACAATATACATGCACCTTTAAGTCTTTAACTTCTAATTTTTAGCAGAAAAAAAAAGAAAAAAATTACTGAAACGAGAGAAAGAAGAGAAGATCAGCGAGGAGTAGAGGACAGAGAACAAAAAAAGAAGAAATGAGAGAAAGATAACAAAAATTATGCTTGTCGGCACAAGAAATTTGATGACAATGACGGAGTCCTAGCGTATTTTGGAAAACCACGACTGTATTGTATCAATGGAAGCAAAGTATCAATGGTGCCGTGACCGCCATCTGCCGATAGAGATTAGAGAGAGAGAAGAGAAAGAAAAGCCCTAGCCTAGCATATTTGGATTAATTAAGAATGTTAAGAAAAGGAGCTGATGCAATGAAGTGATGACCTTAAGTCTCCTGACCCTAGTCTAGCGTATTTGAATTTTGGACAATTGGGTTTGGGCTGAATGTTATGGAACTTAAAATTGGGCCTTAGCCTATATAAATATATAAGTATATATAGTTTAAAGAATCCATGTACAAATAATTCGGTTTTTCGGTTAACCGAAAAAAAATAAATCAATAACCGACGACCGAACCGAAAAATTGAATTTTAATTTTTTTAATTAAAACCGACCGAAAAAACCGAATAACCGAACCCGAAATAAAAAAATTTTCGGTTCGGACGATTTTTTCGATTCAAACTGATATATGCCCACCCCTAGCCAAGACCTTTTGAGACTTCTTCTTTTTCTTACCGCCTTTCGACTTAGAAATCGAAGCTTTCTCAATATTGAGTGCCACAATTGGAGCTTGCTGTTTGATAATAGATTCTGCCGCTTGCAGCTTATTCAACAATTTCGCCAATGACAAAACCATTTTGATCATATTATAGTTCAAGCGAAATTAATGAAAACTGTCAGGCTGAGTTTGCAGGACCATCTCAACTTGATATTCCTTATCAATCACAGCTCCAAAGACCTTCAGTTCATTCAGAAGACTCATCATCTTCAGAACATGGTCCCTGACCGATGATCCTTCAGCCATCTTGGTGTTCAAAAGGGCTTTCATGGCTGTCTGCTTAGCCACACAATTTTGCTCACCGAACATCTCTTTGAGACTTTCGAGCATGTCATAAGCAGACCATATAGACTGATACTGATGTTGCAAAACATTTTCCATAGAGGCAAGAATGTAACATCGCGCCATCTCATCATCCTTGACCCATTTGTCATAGGCCTTAACCTGATCATCGGTAGCATTTTCAGGTTTTTTTGGGCACTCATCAGTGATAAAAAATTTGTAAGCAGTTAGGACAATATCAATGTTTCTTTTCCAGTCAACATAATTCGGTCCTTCTAACTTGTTTTGGTTCAAAATTGAGGTAAGTGGGTTTAATGAAGACATGGTTAGTCTGAGAGATATTCACATTAAATAGATCATTAGTTATGTATTTTGATTAATTAAATTCAAAAAAAGCACACTACACATATAACCATGCTCATTGAACAGTTAGATTCATTAGAGAAACTTAACTTTTCGTGCAAAATATATGAGTTATGTAAGATATTTACCCCGTAAATTAAAACAGGACCAACTTAGATGGAGAGTAAACTGTTAATTTAAGATAGGTAAATATCACTTTTATAAATTCTAGTTTCATTGAATCAACATGTAACTCACTTGTAGAGTTAATATAAGTAATCAAATAACTAGAGGTAAAACTACAGTAATCATCTATAATGGAATTATCTGATGTGGTAGAAGACCTATGTCAACATATAAATTCATTATATGACTGTAAAGCATGATCAGAAACCATGGGAGTTGAACCCTAACATCACTGATTTTTTGTTTTTTTTTTCAAATTTCTTTTATTATTTTTTTCCCCAGAAAATAGAACAATGGCCAAAACCCCATCTAAACGACCCTGAATGCCCAAAATTTGAGGTCAATCGGAGTTCGACAGAATTTCAGAATTCCAGATTCACGGCCTATTTATAGAATTCTGTTTTTCGCATTTTGAAGAGTTTTAGTTATTTGACTGGTTCAAATCACATAATATACTTATGTATGTTAAATCGTGATTTCAGAACTCAAAATAATATTTTTATTATTATTTAATAAAACCTGTGTTCGAACAGAATTTTAAAAAATGTTCTTCACCCGTTTAAAAATGCCACTATTCATAATTACGTATATTAATTCCTAATTCAGAATTAATAGCATTTAAAACAGCCATGTTTGTATTAAAACAACACTATTAATCCATAAACTTTATTATGAAAAATAGTCATGTTTGAACAGTCACTCTAAAAACAGTCACGTTATTCAACAAAAAACGTAATTGACCAGATTGTCATTAACAACTTGTTTGGATGGCTATTATCCATTGTATTGTATCGTATTGTTACTTTAAATACAATGTTTGTTTTGATTGTTGCTTAAATCTTATTGTATCATATCGTCAATCCGTCGTTACATAGTGATGAAATATGCCATTTTATGTAACGACTAATTTGGTGCGGTCGGGTCGTTACCTTGTCTTTTTCTCTAAATCTCTCCCTTCATTATTATTAAACAATTTTATTTTATCATTTACCCTACCTTTTTATATAATAATTTTACCATGTATCATATTTTCTTTATAATATTGCAAGTTTATTCTTCATATTGCTGGTGTGTGATATCATGAAACAATGGCAAACGACACAATCTATCCAAACATTGTATTTATCAAACGATACAATAACATACAATACAATACGATACGATACATTACGAAACGATATGTAATATCCATCCAAACAACCGTAAATATAACACTGCTGTCTATATATATGTATATTAATCCATAATAATAGAATTAAAATACTAATAAAACAATCACGTTTTTGACATAGAATAATCATACCAAACATGTATCATTAAACAACACATTTTAATATTACTCTATTCATGTTGTATTACATTATTTAGTTAGATGTAAAACGGCCCTGATACCAATTTTTAGAACATGCGCAACGGAAACAAGCATACAACTAAGCATCAAATACATGTAAACTAGACAATGATACAGTTATGAGATCAGAAAACACTAACCTCTTGAAATCGTTGCACAAATCCTCCACGCAGCAACAAGCCAGGGCTGCAGTCTTCTGCTATGGTCCTGGTAAGACCTTGAACGAAATTGCTTTGAGTGAGCAAGAACTATACAACTCTAAAAGGCCAATTATTGGGTGAGAATAATGTTCCTTAAGTAGACCCGTTTTTAGCCAAAAATAAGGCTCTTAAAACATGTAGGATTCTACTTGCACAAGTAAAATCCTACTCTAACTCTACCAGATGATTTTTCTCCCAAGTCACTTTTTACCCAAGTCAGTTCAAATTTTTACTAGGCATAGCAGGGACTACATAAATAATAAGAGGCTACTAATTATAGTATTAATTCGAAATTTGGCATGAATTAATTCTTACCATAATTAATTACAGTTTATTCCACTAAAAAACTGCAATTGAACTCCTCAATATGAATTTCAAAAATTTCACTAACACTTATTTTAATTCCCCATGTTAAGATTCCAAATACCAATTAATTAAATTAAATCACTGAAAATTTAATTTAATCAATTAATTAAATCCTTTATAATCCTGCTTAAACTATTTTATGTGACGGATACAAAATCCACCGACCTGGTTTTCACATGAAAACTTGTAAGCTTACATAAAGGGGTATCATCAAACTCAAAACTGAGTCATGGATTCTATCAACTCATTATTATTTCTCAAATGTTATTCGTTATTGTCCAATCTATTATGCATACACTAACTCTGAATAGAGTTGTACCTTTTGATAAATGAAAACAATAAGCAAATCACATTGATCATAATAGTTATATCAAGATTATGAGTATAAGCTCATTTTAATGAATTAGAGAAAATGTTTTACACTTGGTCCGTTCAATATACACTAAGTATACTAGCACAAGAAGTTGGAGTAAAATCATTCCCATAATCAAGACAAATTATACTATAATCTTGTGCTACAATCATCAAGATATTTTGTCCAATAATATCTTCGATTGTGAACATAGTTTAATAATTATGTGAACCGACAATTTAATCTTCTGTGCATGTCACGGCCTAAATTCCTAACACACGGGATCGTGATGGCGCCTAACACCAACTTGCTAGGCAAGCCAATGTTAGAACTTAACTAACCATTTTCTTTTAACAATTTGCTTAAACACAATAGAACAATTCATAAAGTGAAGGATATCAGCTATAATCAAACCTCCTCAAAATTTCCAAGTTCCAGTTTGAATCACAGTAAAATCAGAGTATGAAAACCTTTTTAATAAAATCGGAAGTTTTCCAAATCCTTATTTTTGAAAATCAATAAAACATAAATATTCTCCCTTATTGCTCCTTGTTGCGGCACGCAACCCGCTTCCACTTGTCCACCCTTATTGCTCCTCCCTATATATATAAATCACCCTTATTTATCCTGTTGCAGCGTGCAACCCGATCCCACCTGTCCACCCTTATCACTCCTTGTTGCAGCGTGCAACCCACTCCCACCGGATAATCACATCACTTTATTTATAATAAAGGATTTTCACAATTTAAGTCAAAGCCTTTCACAATATTTATGTCTCAACGATTGTAAACAGAACAAGTTTCACTTTAAATAATAGTAAGAGCAGAATATGAAATAATGACAATAAAACAAGGAGTTTTCCAGCCTTTATTTATAAACAGTAAAACATGAATATTCTCCCTTATTGCTCCTTGTTGCGGCGTGCAACCCGATCCCACCTGTCCACCCTTATTGCTCCTCCATATATATATATCACCCTTATTTCTCCTGTTGCAGCGTGCAATCCGATCCCACCTGTCCACCCTTATCACTCCTTGTTGCAGCGTGCAACCCGCTCCCACCAGAAAAATCACATTTCATCTCTTTATTTATAATAAAGTTTCATAAATCATATTCCAAGCCTTTAACAATACTTAAATCTCAATTATCATAAATAGAAAACTGTGCTATTCAGAAACTTCATCAATTATCACTACCCAGCGAAACCAACCGAAATGTATAATGTCACACTGACAACCAGCTCAACCAGATGTACAACAATGTGACTTCAGAACAAGTAACACTTCCAAAATACTTGGAACAATACTTAACACAAGTCAACAAAAATAATTAGACATGGATGCATCAATGATCATAAAACAATTTAAGACAGGTTTCCAATAAATTGGAAATAAGGAAGCGGCCATGTTTAACAAATAATTTAGTGGTACATAGATACTCGTCACTTCACCTACACACCACACACATGAAATTTCACATAGCATTTAAGTTGGGGATTCCTATTCCCTCAAGTCAAGGTTAAACCGAGCACTTACTTCAAATTCGCAAGTCACTCACTGCTCAATTACCACTTTTCCTTTCGAATTTGCCTCTAACCCGCTCGAATCTAATCATAATTAGTTTAATATCATTAATTTATGCTAAAGGAACTAACTTTACTGAAAAATTATTGTTTTCCTAAGTTTTCTCAAAAAAATTTAAAAATCGACCTCTGGCCCGCTTGGTCCAAACTCGGGATTCGGACAAAATTCCATTTACCCATTCACCCCCGAGCCCGAATATGTAATTAGTTTCGAAATCCGATCCCAATTCGAGGTCAAAATTTCATTTTTACAAAATTCTCTAATTCTACCCAAACCCCCAATTTCTACCATGAAAATTCTTGATTTTTTATTGAAAAGTGATGGAAAACATTGGGTAATTGAAAGAGAAGAGTTTAGAATTTTTTACCAACACATTGGGGATGAATTTGTGTGAAGAAAATCGCCTCTAGGTCTTTGTAGTTCGAAAATATGAAGAAAATAGGTTCTGCCCCTTTTTGAAATTGATTTTATATAGCTGGGCAGGCCATCATCGCGATCGCGATGGGCCTGCCGCGTTCGTGTAGAGTCAGGCCCAAATGGCCTCGCGTTTGCGAAGGTTTGCGACTTATGACCATCGCGACCACATTCCAACGGACGAGTTAGCATATAAGAAGTGCGAGCCCCCTCCCCCAGGCCCATTACTCATCGCATTCGCGATAGCCTGGTCACGTTCGCGAAGGGTAATCCCCCCAGCGCTTCGCATTCGCGGCCCAGGTTACGCGTTCGCATAGAAAAAAATGACCCCCAGAAAATTTACTCTTTGCGATCGCGTGAGAGACTTCACGATCGCATAGAACAAAGCATCAGTGCACCAGAAACAGTTATGACAGCAGACTTTTATAAGTTCAAAACATCTCGTAGCCAATCCAAAACTCACCCGAGCCCTCAGGGCTCTAAACCAAACATGCACGCAAGTCTAACTATATCATACAGACTTTCTCGTGCGATCAGATCACAAAAATAATATCTAAAACTATGAATTTAACCTCAAAACTCATGATTTTTCTCAAGAACACTTCAATTTCACTATTTCTCAACCGGACGTCCGAATCACGTCAAATGAACTCTGATTTCCACCAAATTTCACATATAGGACTTAAATATCATAACAAACATGTGCCAGGCTCCGGAACCAAAATACGAGCCCGATACCAATGAGTTCAAACATTAATTTATTTCTTTATTTCATTTAAATTTCAGTCTAACAATTTTCTTCAAAAATTGATTTCTAAAGTTAGGAACCTCGGAATTCAATTTCGGACATACGTTCAACTCCCATATTTTACTGCGGACCTCCCGGGATCATCGGAACACGGGTCTGGATCTGTATACTCAAAATGTTGAACAAAGTTAACTAAAACTAAATTTTAAATTCCAAAATCATTATATCTCATATTTTCACATAAAAAACTTTCTGGTTTCACGCCCGGAATATGCACACAAATCGAGGTTAATAAAATTAATCTTTTCTTAAGGCTAATGAGCCTGGAATGGAGTCTAAATTCATAAGATGACCCTTTGGGTCATCACAATCCTCACCTCTAAAACAAACGCTCGTCCTCGAACGGACATAGAAAATTACCTGAACTGCCAAACAAGTGGGGAAATCTACTCTGCACATCCGACTCAGACTCCCAAGTAGCACCCTCAACAGGCTGACCTTTCCACTACACTCGAACTGAAGGGAAACTTTTTGATCTCAACTGACGAACCTGCCGGTCTAGAATGTCTACCAGCTCTTGCTCATAAGTCAAATCTTTGTCCAATTGGACAGAGCTGAAATCTAACACGTGGGACGGGTCACCATGATATTTTCGGATCATAGATACATGAAATACCGGATGAACTGAAGATAACCCTCGAGGCAACGCAAGTCTATAAGCTACCTTCCCCACTCTATCAAAAATCTCAAATGGTCTGATATACCTAGGGCTCAATTTGACCTTCTTCCCAAATCTTATGACACCCTTCATGGGCGATACCTGAAGTAATACTCTCTTTCCAACCATGAATGCCACATCACGACCTTACGATCGGCGTGGATCTTTTTCCTAGACTGAGCTGCACGAAGTCGATCCTGTATAACCTTGACCTTATCTAAGGCCTCCTGAACTAATTATGTACCCAATAACCGAGCCTCTCCCGACTCAAACCACCCAACTGGCGATCTACACCGTCTACCATATAATGCCTCATAGGGAACCATCTGAATGCTCGACTGGTAGCTATTATTATGGGCAAACTCCGCTAATGGCAAGAATTGATTCCAAGAACCTCCAAAGTCAATAACACAAGCGCGAAGCATATTCTCCAAGATCTGAATAGTACGCTCGGACTGTCCGTCCGTCTGAGGATGAAATGCTGTGCTCAATTCAAATCGTGTACCCAACTCACGCTTAACTGCCCTTAAAAAGTGCGAGGTAAAAGGCTTACCTCGATCAGAAATAATAGACACGGGCACACCGTGAAGGTGAACAATCTCTCGAACATATATCTCTGCCAACCGCCCCGAAGTATAAGTACTTGCCACTGGAATGAAATGTGCTGATTTAGTCAGCCTATCCACAATAACCCAAATGGCGCCGAACTTCGTCTGATTCCGTGGGAGTCTAACAACGAATTCCATAGTGATACGCTCCCATTTCCACTCAGGAATCTCTATCTGTTGAAGCAAACCACCGGGTCTCAGATGCTCATACTCATTGCCTTCCTACTCAATGCATCATCCACCACTTTGGCCTTCCCCGGATGGTACAATATAGTGACATTATAATCTTTCAATAATAACCATCTCCGCTGCCCGAAATTAATATCATTTTACTTGAACAAGTACTGAAGACTGCGATGATCCGTGTAAACCTCAGATGGAACGCCATAAAGACAGTGCCTCCAAATATTCAACGCGTGAACAATGGCTGTCAGCTCTAAGTCAAGGACATAATAGTTCTTCTCATGAATCTTTAACTGCCAAGACGCATATGATATCACCCTTCCCTATTGCATCAATACCGCTCCCAACCCAACATGGGAAGCATCACAATATACCGTGAAAGATCCTGAACCTGATGGTAACACCAATACCGGTGCTGAAGTCAAAGCTGCCTTGAGCTTTTAAAATCTCGCCTCACACTCGTCCGACCATTTAAACGAAAAACCCTTTTGGTTCAATATGATCTTAATAGTTGTTCATAATCAATTGTAGAATCATCAAATAACTTCACATTAACAATAATCTCCTTTCAAACCTTCACAATACTGACAACGAGATGCGACGCATGAAGAACTCATAATTATCTACCTGAATTAACATGTTTCATTTAACACCACTTGGGCGGGCTCCTACCTTGCAAGTTAAAGCTCAATAATTATAACACGGATTTGGAAAATTATGCACAAATAAATTTTATACAAGAATTTTCAAATAAACCTAACAGGCATGACTCCTATTAGTACTATAGTACAAATTTTAATTTCACAAGAGAGAATTTAAGCACAATAATTTTCATCACAAGGACCTCATCCTTATATAACTTCCACCGCGGCTCGTAACCTGATTTAAACATACCAACTCATATTAAAATGCGAGGGTCTCGCCTTCCGTTATAAATCACAAGTAATATGCACATCATGCCAATCAAAACATTCCATTTTCTTCTCTTAAATATTTTCCGTTAAACAAAATTACAACACGTAATGATAGATATAACTATCTCCATAGAATCTCCCAATACAAGTATTCATATAAGTAGATTTCAGGTTTATGAAGCTCACCCATGAGTGGAGCATATTAAGAGAACTTTCTTAGATACTCATAATCGAATCAAGTTAAGGAAATTGCAACTTTATAATAACTAGAAATTGTAATTGTAATGAAACTATCTGACATAGCGACCTCAGCCATACCATAGAAAGTATATCAACATGCTGGGTCTCCACCTCTAGGAGTCTGACCTCCACCTTCGACATTCCGACCCCTTTCCCCTAGCTGGACATGTAAGTTGAGTTGTAACTGCAAAGGGGCATGTATCCCGAGTGCTCTGATGAAACATGACTCTCCCAAGTTTAGGATAATTTCTACCACTAGCCGAAATAAAGTATCAAACCGCCTTGTGTCGTACAAAATTTTACGATTATAATTGAATCCTTTAATGAGTTTGAGAAACAAATTCTATCAATAGCATTTGGGAGAACTGATCCAAGTAGTTGATATTGCAATGGCTAGTCGTCCTCTTCGTAGGCTTGCCACAAACACCGGCGGCCAATTTCTTCTTTTACTAAGTTGTCTCAACACTGCTGAGCTACCCCATTTATTCATATACTCTTCGTTATTCCTTGGGGTAAATCTCATCCCTATTGATGCACAATGATCACAAAAGTAGAGCTCTATACAGATAATCTTTGCACGAACCTAGAGTCTAGAAGCTCGTCAACCACTGTACTCCCTCTGAAGCACCCCAAAATCCGCAATTGTGACTTCCATGCTGAGTAGACCTTCTGTATATTTAATGTTGTTTATATACGTCACGACCCAAATTCCCAACCCACGGGATCGTAATGGCGCCTAACACAATTCTTTCTAGGCAAGACAATGTTAGAAATTTAATTAACCACTTTCTCTTAAAATTTACCTATACATAACAGAACAATTTTTAAAAATAAACTGAATCTAATATTTCCCAATGAGTAACTTCATGAATAATAATAATAACTGAATAAAAACGTCGAACCTCGAACTAAATATATAGAACCATAAGCCCACCCAGGGTCTGGTGTCACAATTCATGAACTACTAAGAATGCTACAAATAATGGGCTGAAAGAAGTATATATGTCTATTTCGAATGAAATAAAACAACAACTAAATAGTGTAGAGAAGACTCCAGGAGTCTTGGAACGCCAGCAGATCTACCTCTTGTCTCCAATGAAAATGCGTAGCTACGACCCGAACTTAACTCTTGCCGGTACCTGGATCTGCACAAGAAGTGCAGAGTGCAGTATCAGTACAACCGACCCCATGTACTGAGTAGGTGCCGAGCCTAACCTCGACGAAGTAGTGACGAGGCTAAGGCGGGGAATTTATAACATAACCTGTGACAATATATATATATATATATATATATATATATATAAAATACAACAAGAAGGAAGTAATAATAAACTAAATAACCAGTAACTTGCAACAGTAAATAAAAACACCTTGGATAACCTTTCCAAATACCAACTATAATCAAATCTTCTCAAAATTTCCAAGTTTCAATTTAAATCAGAGTATGAAAACCTTTTTAATAAAACAGGGAGTTTTCCAAATCTTTATTTTTGAAAAATCAATAAACCATATATATTCTCCCTTATCGCTCCTTGTTGCGGCGCGCAACCCGCTTCCACCTGTCCACCCTTATATCTCCTCCCTATATATATATCACCCTTATTTCTCCTGTTGCAACGTGCAACCCGATCCCACCTGTCCACCCTTATCACTCGTTGTTGCCCGCGTGCAACCCGATCCCACTAGACAATCACATCACTTTATTTATAAAAATTTCCCCAATTTAGGTAAAAACCTTTCACAATATTCTTGTCTCAACAATTTTAAACAGATAGCTATACAACTCATGAATTTCATCAATTATCATTTCACACAATGAAACCAACCGGAATATATATATGAATCGTAAAACAATGTCATGCAATTAAAGCTTTATGTATCACCATGAAACCAAGGGAACAATCAACACTTCCAAAATACTGGGAACAATACTTGACAACAAGTCGACAAAAACAATTAGACATAGAGGTATCAATGATCATAAAACAGTTTAAGTCAGGAATCAACTAAATTGGAAACAAGGAACGGGCCATGTTCAACAATAATTTAGTGGTGCATAGATACTCGTCACCTCACCTATACACCACACACATGAAAATTCACATAGAATTTAAGTGGGGATTCCTATTCCCTCAAGTCAAGGTTAAACTAAGCACTTACCTCAAATTCGCAGGCCACTCGCTGCTCAATTACCGCTTTTCCTTTCGAATTTGCCTCTAACCCGCTCGAATATAATCATAATTAGTTTAATATCATTAATTTATTCTAAAGGAACTAACGTTACTGAAAAATCATTATTTCCTAAGTTTTCTAAAAAAATGTTAAAACCCGATCCCGGGCCCGCCTGGACTGTGCACACAAATCGAGGTAAATAAAATTAATCTTTTTAAGGCTAATGCGCCTGGAATGGAGTCTTAATTTATAAGATGACCCTTTAGGTCATAACAATCTCCACCTCTAAAACAAACGTTCATCCTCGAACGGACATAGAAAATTACTTGAACTGGCAAACAAGTGGGGATATCTACTCTGCATGTCCAACTCGGACTCCCAAGTAGCTGCCTCAACAGGCTGACCCCATCACTGCACTCGAATTGAAGGGTAACTCTTTGATCTCAACTGAAGAATCTGCCGGTCTAGAATGGCTACCGCCTCCTCCTCATAAGTCAAATCTTTGTCCAATTGGACAAAGCTGAAATCTAACACGTGGGACGAGTCACCATGATATTTCCGGAGCATTGATACATGAAATACCGGATGAACTGAGGATAAACCTGGAGGCAACGCAAGTCTATAAGCTTCCCCCCCCCCCCTCTATCAAGAATCTCAAATGGTCCGATATACCTAGGGCTTACCTTGCCNCGACCCAAAGTAATACTCTCTCTACAACCATGAATGCCACATCTCGAACCTTATGATCGGCGTAACTCTTTTGCCTGGACTGAGCTGCACGACGTCGATCCTGTATAATCTTGACCTTATCTAAGGCCTCTTGAACTAAGTTTGTACCCAATAATCGAGCCTCTCCCAGCTCAAACCAGCCAACTGGCGATCTACACCGTCTACCATATAATGCCTCATAGGGATCTATCTGAATGCTCGACTGATAACTATTATTGTAGCAAACTCCTCTAACGGCAAGAATTGATCCCAAGAACCTCCAAAGTCAATAACACAAGCGCGGAGCATATCCTCTAGAATCTGAATAGTACGCTCGGACTACCCGTCCGTCTGAGGATGAAATGTTGTGCTCAACTCAACTCGGGTACCTAACTCTCACTGAACTGCACTCCAAAAGTGCAAGGTAAATTGCGTACCTCGATCCGAAATGATAGACACGGGCACACCGTGAAGGTGAACAATCTTTCGAACATATATCTATGCCAACCGCTCCGAAGTGTAAGTACTTGCCACTGGAATGAAATGTGCTGATTTAGTCAACCTATCCACAATAAACCAAACGACATCGAACTTCCTCTGAGTTCGTGGGAGTCCAACAACGAAGTCCATAGTGATACGCTCCCATTTCCACTCAGGAATCTCTATCTGCTGAAGTAAACCACCGGGTCTCTGATGCTCATATTTCACCTGTTGGCAATTCAAACAATGAGCCATATAAGCAACAATATCCTTTTTCATCCTTCTCCACCAATAGTGTTGTCGCAAGTCCTGGTACACCTTGGTAGCAACCGGGTGAATAGAATACTTAGAACTGTGGGCTTCTTCAAGAATCAACTCACGAAGGCCATCAAATAAGGCACACATATACGACCCTGCATCCTCAAAACACCATCATCTCCAACCGTAACCTTCTTGGAACCACCGTGCCGAACGGTGTCCCTAAGGACCATCAAGTGCGGTTCATCATCCTGCCGATCTGTGATACACTCGAATAGAAAGATCGAGAAACTGTACAAGCTAGAATATGGCTGGTCGAAATATCCAAACTCAAGAACTGATTAGCCAAAGTCTTAATATCTAAAGCTAACGGTATCTCACCGACTAGAATAAATGCAAAGCTACCCATACTTACTGCCTTCCTACTCAATGCATGGGCCACCACATTGGCCTTTCCTGGATGATAAAATATAGTGGCGTCATAATCTTTCAATAACTCTAGCCATCTCCTCTGTCTCAAATTAAGATCCTTTTGCTTGAACAAGTACTGGAGGCTACGATGATCCGTGTAAACCTCACATGGCACGCCATAAAGATAGTGCCTCCATATTTTCAATGCATGGACAATGGCTGCCAACTCTAAGTCATGGATAGGATAATTCTTCTCATGAATCATTAACTGCTGAGACACATATGCTATCACCCTAACCTTTTGCATCAAAACTGCTCCCTACCCAACACGGGAAGCATCATAATATACCGTGAAAGATCCTGAACCTGAGGGTAACACCAATACCGGTGCTGCAGTCAAGGTTGTCTTGAGCTTCTGGAAACTCGCTTCATCGTGGCTTCTATAGACGAGAAACCTCCACAAACGACGGTAGTATCCCGCCAAACCCAAGAAGCTCCTGATTTCCATGGCTGAAGTGGGCCTAGGCCAGTTCTTGACTGCCTCTATCTTTTTAGAGTCTACCTGAATACCCTCTTCTGATACGACATGACCTAAGAAAGCTACTAAATCTAACCAGAATTCACACTTTGAAAATTTTGCATACAACTGATTATCATTCAAAGTCTGGAGTGCTATATGGAGGTGCTGTTCATGCTCCTTCCGACTGTGGGAGTATATAAAAATATCATCAATGAACACAATTACAAAGGCATCCAGATAAGGATTGAAAACACGATTCATCAAATCCATAAAGGCTGCTGGGGCATTAGTCAAGCCAAAAGACATCACCAAAAATTCATAGTGCCCATACCTTGTCCGAAAGGATGTTTTAGGAACATCGAACGCCTAATCTTCAACTGATGGTAGCCCCATCTCAGATCAATTTCCTAAAAAGCTCTGGCACCCTGAAGCTGATCAAATAAATCATCAATTCCTGGCAGTGAATACTTATTCTTGATAGTAACTTTATTCAACTGCCGGTAATCTATACACATTCTCATCCATCCATCCTTCTTCTTTACGAACAAAATCGGTGCACCCCAGGGCGAGACACTAGGCCTGACGAAATCTTTATCAAGCAGGTCTTGCAACTATTCTTTCGATTCTGGTAGGGCCATCCGGTATGGAGGAATAGAAATGGGATGAGTGTCTGGAGCAACATCAATACAAAAATTAATATCCATGTCGGGTGGCATCCCCGGTAGGTCTGCAGGAAACACTTCGGGGAACTCCCGAACAATAGGCATTGACTCTATTGAAGAAACCTCGGAATCAAAATCACGGATATGAGCCAAATAGGTCAAATATCCTTTCTCAACCATGCGACAAGCCTTGGCATAAGAAATCACTCTGTTGGAAGAATGACTAGGAGTCCCTTTCCATTCTAACCAAGGCAATCTCGGCAAAGATAAAGTAACTGTCTTGGCGTGACAACCCAAGATGGAATAATAAGGTGACAAGCAATCCATGCCCAATATGACATCAAAATCGACCATGTCAAAAAGCAATAGGTCTACACTAGTTTCAAGACCCATAATAATGACTATGCACGAACGATACACACGATCTACAAAAATAGCATCCCCCACCTGCGTAGACACATAAATAGGGACACAAAGAATCGCGGGGGACAACCAAATACGGGGCAAAATAGGATGACACATAAGAATAAGTAGATCCCAGATCGAACAAAACTAAAGCATTTTTATTACAAACTGTAATGGTACCTGTGATAACAGAATCAAAGGACTCCCCCTCGGGTCTGGCTGGAAATGCATATAATCGGGGCTAGGCCCCACCACCCTGAACTGCGTCACCGGGAGGACCCCTGACAGGTGGTCCTCCACCTCTAACAGGTTGGCCGTCACCTCTAGCGGGCTGGCCTCCACCTCTAGCATGCTGACATCTACCTCTAACATTCTAACCTCCACCTATGACTACCTGACCCCTACCCCTGGCTGGCTGGGCAGGTGGTGCTGCAGTTGGTGCCGGAACTATAGCACGAGAATTTTGGTACTGAGGCTGATTACCCAAAAATTTTGGACAAGATCTCCGAATGTGCCCATACTCATAACACCCATCCTGATACTAAGGTTGACCTTGACGAACCGGCTGACCACGATAATAACTCTGAAGAGGAGGTGCTCTAATAGGGGCTGACTGATCAGAATAAGGCAAGTAAGAGCCATGACCACCTGAGGCACCATGGGACGTCTGAAGTGCCGAATTAAATGGTCTGGAAGAATGGACCCTACCCTGAGTATCTCCGCCTCCAGATGAGGCACCGCTGAATCTACTGTAATGGCTAGGTCTCTTGTCTGACCCTTAACTTCCCATCCCGAGAACCGTCTCAACTCTCCTGGCCACATTGGTTGCATCCTGAAATGAAATCTCAGTCCCTGTCTCCTTACCCATCTGCAACCTGATGGGCTGGGCAAGGCCCTCAATAAATCTCCTAACCCTCTCTCTCTCTGTGGGCAATAAAAGAATAGCATGCCAAGCCAAATCCACAAAGCGATTCTCATACTGGGTAATTGTCATGCCGCCCTGCTGAAGATGCTCAAACTAACGACGCTTCTCTTTTATGGTAGTGATAGGAAAAAATTTCTCCAAAAAGAGGTGAACAGGGAAAAGCTTGATGAACCAGTCCAATCTCCATAAAGCATCGGAAGTCATAGCTTCCCCCTCAACAATCGGGGCTGCAGCAACTGTCTGAACTACCCCAACTAGGTTGGCTTCTGGGGTCTGGATCTGAGAAGTAGTCTGATCAGGATTGTGGGTAACAGGAGTCCAAATCTCTCCTCAAGCATGAGATACGACTGCTGCAACGGGGAGTGCGCCAGTCTGTGCTACACTCTCCATAAGGCCCACTAATCAGACCAAAGCATCCTGAAGCACCGGGGTAGCAATAAACCCCTATAGGACCTGAGATGGTACAACTGGAACAGTCTGAGATGGAGCCCCCCATCAATCTCAATCTGGGGCTCCGCAGCTGGGGCTGCAGTATGAGCAACGGGCTGAGTCCTGCCCCTAAAAGGAGTTGCTGTTGCTGGAAGACCGGATTGTTGGTCAGCGGAAGAAGAAGCACGTGTTCTATCCATCTACGAGAGAGTAGAAGAATTCAATCAGTATTTGAGATACCAAGGATCGCACGACATAGTAGAAATAAAAATTGGGTTTTTCCCTAACTTCATAGCCTCTGAGAGATAAGTACAGACGTCTCCGTACCGATCACTCAGACTCTATTAAGCTTGTTCGTGAATTGTGAGACCTACGCAACCTAGTGCTCTGATACCAACTTGTCACGACCCAAATTTCCAACCCACGGGATCGTGATGGTGCCTAATACAATACTTTCTAGGCAAGCCCATGCTAGAAATTTAGTTAACCACTTTCTCTTAAAATTTACCTATACGTAACAGAACAAATTTTAAAAATAAACTGAATCTAATATTTCCCAATGAGTAACTTCATGAATAATAATAATAATCGAATAAATACGCCGAACCTTGAACTAAATATATATAACCATAAGTTATCCAATTAAAACAATGTCATCCAATTAAAGCTTTATGTATCACCATGAAACAAGGGAACAATCAACACTTCCAAAATACTGGGAACAATACTTGACAACAAGTTGACGAAAACAATTAGACATAGAGGTATCAATGATCATAAAACAGTTTAAGTCAGGAATCAACTAAATTGGAAACAAGGAAGGGACCATGTTCAACAATAATTTAGTGGTGCATAGATACTCATCACTTCACCTATACACCACACACATGAAAATTCACATAGCATTTAAGTGGGGATTCCTATTCCCTCAAGTCAAGGTTAAACCAAGTACTTACCTCAAATTCGCAGGCCGCTCACTGCTCAATTACCGCTTTTCCTTTCGAATTTGCCTCTAACCCGCTCGAATCTAATCATAATTTGTTTAATATTATTAATTTATGCTAAAGGAAATAACTTTACTGAAAATCATTATTTTCCTAAGTTTTCTCAAAAAAAAAGTTAAAACCCGACCCTGGGCTCGCTTGGTCCAAACTCGGGGTTCAGACCAAATTTCGTTTACCCATTCACCCCCTCCCAGGCCCACTTAACCCTGTGCGTTCGTGATGGCCTGGTCGCGTTCACGAAGGGTCTCCCCCCCAGTGCTTCGTGTTCGCGTCCAGAGTCACGCGTTCACGTAGCATAAAATGACCCCAGTGCAAATTCTACTCTATGCGTTTGCGAGTGGAGTAACGCGAACGCGAAGACAAATTGACTGTGCACCAGAACAACAAAAACAACAGGATTTTACATGTTCAAAACATCCCGTAACCTATCCAAAACTCACCCGAGCCCTCGGGGCTCTAAACCAAACATGCACGCAAGTCTAAAAATATCATACGGACTTGCTCGTGCGATCAAATCATGAAAATAACATCTAAAACTATGAATTTAACCTCAAAACTCATCATTTTTCTCAAGAACACTTAACTTTCACTATTCCTCAACCGGACGTCTGAATCACGTCAAATCAACTCCGATTCTTACCAAATTTCACAGATAGGACTTAAATATCGTAACAAACCTGTACCGGACTCCAGAGCCAAAATACGGGCCCGATACCAATGACTTCAAACATTAGTTCATTTATTTATTTCCTTAAAAATCCAACATAACAATTTTCTTCAAAAATTGATTTCTAAAGCTAGGGACCTCAGAATTCAACTCCTGGCATACGCCCAAGTCCCATATTTTACTGCGGACCTCCCGGGATTATCGGAACATGGATCCGGGTCCGTTAACTCAAAATATTGAACCAAGTCAACTAAAACCAAAATTTTAAATTCTAAAAATTATTATTTCTCATATTTTCACATAAAAGCTTTCCGGTTTCATGCCCGGACTGCACACGTAAATCGAGGTAAATAAAATTAATCTTTTTAAGGATAATGAGCCTTGAATGGAGTCTTAAATTATAAGATGACCCTTTGGGTCATCACAATATAACTCCTTTGGTACTGAGGTATAGGTTTGTTAAGGAGGCAGACAAACCGCAAGTCCCAGCTTTATCTCTTGCAAAATCTCAGGCCTTATACATTTTGGTCCAACACCGATATAACACATGATCCCGCAATTTATTCCTCGAAAGTGGACTTCCCCACTTGGCACGAAGTCACAGGTCACAATGTCTGATAATCCACAATGTTAAGCTTCACAACTCATATAAATCAACCCCGTTACTTTCAACTTATCCCCATGTTTTGAAATACTTCATAACAACGGTCAAGATAATCATGTGGGTCTTCAAAAGATGTACCACTGAAATGGAGTGGAAATAGCTTGATGAACCTGTCCAATCTCCACAAAGCATCGGAAGTCATAGCTGCCCCATCAGCAATAGGGGATGCCACAATTGTCTGAACTACCCCAACTGGGTTGGCTGCTGGGGTCTGGATCTGAGGAGTAGTCTGATCAGGAGTGTGGGTAGCAGGAGTCTGGACCCCTCCTCCAACCTGAGATACGACTGCTGCAACAGGGAGTGCTCCAGTCTGGGCTAACTCTCCATCAGTCCCACCAATCAGACCAAGTATCCTGAAGTACCGGGAACCCCTCTGGGACCTGAGATGGTCCAACTGGAGCCCCCTCATCAATCTCAACCTGGGGTTCCGCAGTTGGGGTTGCAGTATGAGCAACGAGCTGAGTCATGCCACTGCCTCGGCCTCTGACGTGGCCTCGGCCTCTGCCCCTAATAGAAGTTGTTGCCGCCGGAGGACCGAATTGTTGGTTAGCGGAAGAGGAAGCACGTGTTCTCACCGTTTGTGAGAGAATAGAAGAGTTCAATCAGTATTTTTCTGAGATATCAAGAATCGCGCGATAGAGTAGAAATAAAATGAGTTTGTTCCTAACTTCATAGCCTCTGAGAGATAAGTGCAGACGCCCGAACCCTCAGACTCTATCAAGCTTGTTCTTAAATTGTGAGACCTATGCAACCTAGTGCTCTGATACCAACTTGTCACGACCCAAATTCCCAACCCACGGGATCGTGATGGCGCCTAACACCACACTTTCTAGGCAAGCCAATGTTATAACTTAACTAACCATTTTCTTTTAACAATTTGCTTAAACACAATAGAACAATTCATAAAGAGAAGGAAATCTAATACTTTCGAATAAATGTAATCAGGAATAATATTCGATCTGATGAAACGAACCACGAACTAAAATAAACTATATAAATACCCAGGGTCTGGTGTCACAATTCACGAACTACTAAAGAGTACTACAAATAATGGGCTGAAAAAATTATGTATCTGTTTATAAATGTAATAACACATTGTCTATAGAATTAAGAGAAGACTCCAGAAATCTGCGGATGCCAAGAGATCAACCTCGTGTCTCCGAATGATGATGTCAGCTACTAAAATCTCCTAACTCTGGCCGGTACCTGGATCTGCATAAAAGAGTGCAGAGTGTAGTATCAGTACAACCTACCCCATTTACTAAGTAAGTGCCGAGCCTAACCTCGACGAAGTAGTGACGAGGCTAAGGCGGGGAAAATATAACATAAACTGTGACAATATATATAATACAACAAGAAAGAAGTAATAATAAACTAAATAACCAGTAACTTGCAACAGTAAATAAAAATAACTCGGATAACTTTTTTCCAGATATCAGCTATAATCAAACCTCCTAAAAATTTCCAAGTTTCAGGTTGAATCACAGTAAAATCAGAGTATGAAAACCTTTTTAATAAAACTGGAAGTTTTTCAAATCCTTATTTTTGAAAATCAATAAAACATAAATATTATCCCTTATTGCTCCTTGTTGCGGCGCGCAACCCGCTCCCACCTGTCCACCCTTATTGCTCCTCCCAATATATATACATCACCCTTATTTATCCTGTTGCGTCATGCAACCCGATCTCACATGTCCACCCATATCACTCCTTGTTGCGGCGTGCAACTCGCTCCCACCAGACAATCACTTCAGTTTATTTATAATAAAGGATTTTCACAATTTAAGTCAAAGCCTTTTACAATATTTATATCTCAACAATTATAAACAGAACAAGTTTCACTTTAAATAACAGTAAGAGCAGAATATGAAATAATGACAATAAAACAATAAGTGTTCCACCCTTTATTTTATAAACAGTAAAACATGAATATTCTTCCTTATTGCTCCTTGTTGCGGCGTGCAACCCGANGGCTCCCACCAGACAAATCACATTCATCTCTTTATTTATAATAAAGTTTCACAAATCAGATTTCAAGCCTTGAAAGATTCCAACCTCCCAAGTAAAGAACTGTTACAAATAATGAAGAAACTAGTAGATTCAGATATAAAGCAATGTAAAATAAACCAAATTTGATACCTGAATATTCGGTTTGATACCTTGCTACTAATTCTTCTTCTGCTTCTGGTAAATCTCAATTATCATAAATAGGAAACTGTGCTATTCAGAAACTTCACCAATTATCACTACATAGCGAAACCAACCAAAATGTATAATGTAACACTGACAACCAGCTCAACCAGATGTACAACAATGTGACTAAGGAACAAGTAACATTTCCAAAATACTTGGAACAATACTTAACACAAGTCGACGAAAATAATTAGACATGGAGGCATCAATGATCATAAAACAATTTAAGTCAGAAATCCAATAAATTGGAAATAAGGAAGGGACCATGTTCAACAAATAATTTAGTGGTGCATAGATACTCGTCACCTCACCTATACGCCACACACATACAATTTCACATAGCATTTAAGTTGAGGATTCTTATTCCCTCAAGTCAAGGTTAAACCAAGCACTTACCTCAAATTTGCAGGTCACTCACTGCTCAATTACCGCTTTTCCTTTCGAATTTGCCTCTAACACGCTCGAATCTAATCATAATTGGTGTAATATCATTAATTTATGCTAAAGGAACTAACTTTACTGAAAAATTATTGTTTTCCTAAGTTTTCTCAAAAAAAGTTGAAAACCGACCCTGGCTCGCTTGGTCCAAATTCGGGGTATGGACCGAATTCCATTTTCCCATTCACCCCCGAGCCTATGTAATTAGTTTCAAAATCCGACCCCAATTCGAGGCCAAAATTCTATTTCTACAAAATTCCCTAATTCTAACCAAACCCTCACTTTCTACCATGAAAATTATTGATTTTTTATTATAAAGTGATGAAAAATATTGGGTAATTGAAAGAGAAGAGTTTAGAATTGCTTACCAACACTTTGGGGATGAATTTGTGTGAATAAAATCGCCTTTAGGTCTCTGTAGTTCGAAAATATGAAGAAAATAAGTTCTGCCCGATTTTTAAAAGTTGTTTTATATGACTGGGAAGGCCTTCATCACGTTCGCGATGGGCCTGCCGCGTTCACATAGAGTAAGGCCCAAATGGCCTTCGCGTTCGCACTGATACGAGCGCATTCGCAAAACTTTGCGACTTATGACCATCGCGATCGCGGCCCAACGGACACGTTCACATAGAAGAAGTGTGAGCCCCCTCCCCCGTGCCCATTACTCATCGCGTTCGCGATAGCCTGGTCGCGTTCGCGAAGGGTAATCCCCCCAGTGCTTCGCATTCGCGGCCCAGGTTACGCGATCGCGTAGAACAAAACGACTCCCAGCAAATTTACTCTTCGTGATCGCGTGAGAGACTTCGCGATAGCATAGAACAAAGCATCAGTGCACCAGAAACAATTATGACAGGAGACTTTTATAAGTTCAAAACATCTCGTAGCCTATCCAAGACTCACCCGAGCCCTCGGGGCTCTAAACCAAACATGCACACAAGTCTAAAAATATCATACGGACTTGCTCGTGTGATCAAATCACGAAAATAACATCTAAAACTATGAATTTAACCTCAAAACTCATGATTTTTCTCAAGAACACTTCAATTTCACTATTTCTCAATCGGACGTCCGAATCATGTCAAATGAACTCCGATTTCTACCAAATTTCACAGATAGGACTTAGATATCATAACAAACATGTACCGGACTCCGGAACCAAAATACGGGCCCGATACCAATGAGTTCAAACATTAATCCATTTCTTTATTTCCTTTAAATTTCAGTCTAACAATTTTCTTCAAAAATTGATTTCTAAAGCTAGGGACCTCGGAATTCAATTCCGGGCATACGCCCAAGTCCCATATTTTATTGCGGACCTTCCGGGATCGTTGGAACATGGATCCGGGTCCGTTTACTCAAAATATTAAACAAAGTCAACTAAAACCAAATTTTAAATTCCAAAATTATTATTTCTCATATTTTCACATAAAAAGCTTTCCGGTTTCACGCCCGGACTGCGCAAGCAAATCGAGGTAAATAAAATTAATCTTTTTTTTAAGGCTAATGAGCCTGGAATGGAGTCTTAATTCATAAGATGACCCTTTGGGTCATCACAGTGCATGAGTTAAGACTCCATACACTAAATTGTCTACTACATAACTAAAATGACACACATGTAACAAATGATCTATTTAAAAAGGTACACTAATGAATTGAATAAATTAAATAAACAATTGTTCCATAAAGAATTAAACAAAATATTATGTCTAAACCGCATGATTAATAGTATATCACAACATAAACTTCGTGGATCATAGTCATTTAGATGAGTTCATCTAGTAAATAAAGAGATTTATATTTGTAACAACAAAACTTATAGGTTATTTTAGTTTCTATTATCCGAAATAGCAGTAGTACTCCGCCTGTATTATATGAAGGTTGCACAAACTCTTAACAATATAACCTAATTATGAAAAAATTCATGCTTGAATCCTATAATAAAATAGACATAGAATGACGTACAGTTAGTTTAGTCGTCATGTGACAAGCTCTTGTCTTGTTGTGTTCCCAAATATAGAACCATAAATTCGAGGAGTACAACCCAGTTATACAATCACCTACATTTGAAAAGTGTAAATAATGTAGCAGTGAAACAGAAAAGAGTGGTACAATAAGCATGTTACAGTTCAGTTGTAAAACACAACGGCTTACAGCTAGAGCAACAAATTCAAACTCAGTGCATTTTGCATGTATACACTCAATACAAGCAGTAACATAGATAAAATCAAAAGTCTAATGCAAGAGATTACCCAATGAAGATCAGTAAAAGCAGGCTCGTCTACAAAATGCCTTAACTTAGCTGCTTAATAATAAAGGTATCATGGTGATAAAAAAAAAATGGAGGGTTAATTTTACGTATAATCACGAAAGTTTATTTATTATAACAGTAAATATATAATAGTATTATTTTTTGATTGTAGTAAACTATTGAACTTTATCATTATAATACTTAGAGATATAAAAATACCTTTTTGTCTCGCTAAATATTGAATTTTTACCGCAAAATCATAAAATTTTATGCATTATACTTAATAGTAAGTCACCTTTGATGAGTCGGTCTTGTGATTTAATGGGCAAGGTTTAATGATTTTAGTATGATTCTGCGAATAATTCAGTTACTTAAATATGCTAGAATATAATTTTGTGACTTTATAAGTATTGTTAGAATATTGTATTTGTAAATTAATTCTGGAAAAGATAAAATAACATATAAACAGAAAATGTAAACGAAACAAAAGTTAATCCGAATTCACTAAATTCATAGTGTTTCCTTAAAGAATTTAATGTATACGGTCAAAATCTCATGCCCCAATTTTGTAGGCTCGAGAAGTTACATCGAGGGCAGAAGCCTGGAAGAGGTCGAGGTCAAGCTCGAAGGCGGAACAAGAGGCTCGAGGGCCTGGATGCCCGATGAGCATCGAAGCAAGACACAGCCGATGCCAAATAGTGTCGTTATGGGTTTGTTTGGGAAATGACAAGATTCTCGCCACGTCCCCAAAGATCATGGCGCAAATTTCGGGATAGATTTGTACGAATTAGTACATATCGGTACTAGGTGGTTATGCAGCTGTACCAATAAGATTCTTTACCAAAAATAAATGTGTACCTTATTTAGGGTTTTTCCTCCTATATAAAGGGGACCCCAATCATTTGTAATATCATCTAATCATTGGCAACTAATATACTGTCTTACTTTCTCGCTCATTCGTTTTTCAGAATCATCCCTTAGCTTTATTACACTTACTTTACTGTTCTTACTTTATTACTCCTAACTCACCTCGAGGTCATCGAGCTCGAGGTCTCTACTACTCTAGCAACCCCGATTTGTTTCATCAATTCTTCTCATTCATACTCTACATTACTCGTTTATTATTTAGTATTGGACTAGATCACATATCTTTAAAATCACAAATCAAATTTTAATTGTTACTCGTATCTTCAAGGTAAACAATTTGGCACCCACCGTGGGGATAAAGATAATAGTGATTATTTCAGTGCTAATTTTCTGATAACACACGTTATTCTTCATACTTTTTCTTGTCAAAGATTCTTTGATTTCAGGCTAAAACATGTCAAACTCAGCAGACGCACCGGTACATAGTAATGACGGCATCAGATTCCACGGGGAGAATGAAAATGCAATGGCTTCGGGAGCCGGTGTGCCATCGCTCAACCCTGGGGTAGCACCAGCTCCTAACCCGGTCGATGTCGGTTCACACATTGCTATAAACGTCGACTTGGGCACGGACGTCGGAGGAAGCGTGCGTGGAGAAGTTCAACCCAGCGACCAAAGAACACAGGGTCGAGGAGATGGGGAAGTCGGTCTCCAAGTGATTTTCGAAATGTTACAAGTGCAACAGATTTCCATCGCTCAGTTGCAAAGCCAGCAAAAGACTCCGAGTGTAGTGGGCCGGAACTACTCATCGTGCCGAACCAGTCGCGGAAAGGTCGACAGCAATGGATCAGGAACTAACCCCACAATTATGAGAATGCTCGAAGAACTCACAAATAGGATCGGGTCGGGAGAAAAAAGGATCGAGGACAACGATAAAAAAATGGAAACGTACAACTCGAGGGTCGACCAAATACCGGGAGTACCTCCGGTTTTGAAAGGGTTGGATTCTAAGAAATTTGTGCAAAAACCTTTCCCCCCGAGTGCATCCCCAAAACCAATTCCGAAGAAGTTTCGCATGCCGGACATCCCCAAATACAACGAGACCACCGATCCCAACGAGCACATCACCACGTATACTTGTGGTATAAAGGGAAACGATTTGGAAGACGACGAGATCGAGTATGTTCTACTAAAGAAATTCGGGGAAACTTTGTCTAAAGGGGCCATGATTTGGTACCATAACCTACTCCCGAACTCTATTGATTCGTCTGCCATGTTGGAAGATTCGTTTGTAAAGGCACATGCTGGTGCTATAAAGGTTGCAACAAGAAATTCAGATGTATTCAAAATCAAACAAAGAGGCAACGAGATGTTGAGGGAGTTTGTGTCCCTGTTCCAAATGGAACGAATGGAGTTGCCACCAGTCTCCGATGACTGGGCTGTACAAGCTTTCACTCATTGAAGGTGATATGAGGTATAATTCTTTGCTTGAAAGGCCGTGGATCCACAACATGAGGGCAGTGCCATCAACCCTTCATCAAGTGATGAAGTTCCCAACAAGAGATGGCGTGAAAACGATATATGGGGAGCAGCATGCGGCTAAGGAGATGTTTGCAGTCCATGACTTGGCACCAGTATTGACGCCATCTACATCGGAAAAGTCGAGCGTCAAGGAAAAATAGGTAACCAAATAGCAATCACAATTTATATCCTCGGTTGAGCCCGAGGAATAGTTGGTCGAGGACAAAGAAGAAGATTTTCTTACCCCTCGAGCTTTCGTCTCCCCTGAGGAGTCAGATGCGACGAAGTCCACGGTCGAGGAGCTTGAGCAGGTGATATTGATCGAGTACCTGCCGGAAAGAAAGGTATACCCGGGGATGGGATTAACCCCCGAACTCAGGAAAAAACTCATTCAATTCCTTATCGAAAACATTGATTGATTTTCTTGGTCCCACTTAGATATGACAGGGATCCCACCGGAGATAACCACTCATTGACTAAGTGTCGATCCCAAATTTAAACCGGTGAAACAAAAGAGGAGGCCTCAGTCCGAGGTAAAGCACGCATTCATTAAAGACGAGGTAACCAAACTTCTTAAGATAGGGTCCATTAGAGAAGTAAAATATCCCGAGTGGCTAGCTAATGTAGTAGTAGTCCCTAAAAAGGGAAACAAACTTAGAATGTGTGTAGACAACAAAGATTTGAACAAGGCATGCCCTAAAGACTCTTTTCCATTGCCCAACATCAATCGTTTGATCGATGCTACGGCCGACCACGAGATCCTTACTTTTCTCGACGCCTACTCCGGGTACAATCAAATTCGAATGAACCCGGAGGACCAGGAAAAGACTTCGTTTATCACGAAGTATGGTACATATTGCTATAACATAATGCCCTTCGGGCTAAAAAATGCAAGGGTTACATACCTATGCTTCGTTAATAAAATGTTTGAACATCAGATAGGTAAATCTATGGAATTTTATATTTATGACATGTTAGTTAAGTTCCTGCGTGTAGAGCACCATTTGACTCATTTCCAGGCAACGTTCGATATCTTAAGAAAGTACAACACGAAGCTCAACCCCGAGAAATGCGCTTTTGGAGTTGGCTCGGGCAAGTTTTTAGGTTTCATGGTGTCGAACTAGAGGATCGAGATCAACCCCGACAAAATCAAAGCCATCGAGGAAATCACCGTCGTAAATAATGTGAAAGCAGTACAACGACTAACCAGACGGATATCTGCCTTGGGCCGGTTTATCTCAAGATCATCGGATCGAAGTCATCATTTATTTTCCCTACTCAAGAAGAAGAATGACTTCACATGGACTTCAGAGTGTCAACGATCCTTAGAATAATTAAAACGGTATCTCTTGAGCCCACCCTTGCTTCATACTCCGAAGGAGGATGAAAAACTCTACTTGTATTTAGCCGTCTACGAGGTAGTGGTAAGTGGTGTGCTGGTTCGAGAAGAACAAGGTATGCAATTTCCTATTTATTATGTAAGTCGGACCCTAGGCGATGCTGAAACTAGGTACCCGCATTTAGAAAAGTTAGCACTGGCACTAATAAGCGCATCTTGGAAATTAAAACTATATTTTAAATGCCACCCTATATGTGTATTGACTACATACCCACTTCGAAATATCTTGCAGAAGACCGAATTATCGGGCCGGTTGGCCAAGTGGGCCATCGAATTTGGGGGTGTAAGATATCGAATATCAACCCTGAACGGCTATCAAGTCCCAAAATTTGGCAGACTTCGTGGATGACTTCACGCCTGCCCTTGTACCCGAAGTAGAAAGGGAACTCTTGCTCAAAACGGGTACATCTTCGGGGGTATGGACCCTCTGTACAGACGGTGCCTCGAATGTGAAAGGGTCCGGGCTCGATATTGTTTTAGAACCACCTACGGGCAATATCATTAGACAATCTATCAATACTTTTAAATTGGCTAATAATGAGGCCGAGTATGAGACCATGATTGCAAGTCTCGATTTGGCCAAGGGCCTGGAAGAAGAGGTCATTGAGGCCAAGTGTGACTCTCTTTTGGTAGTAAACCAAGTAAACGGGAGCTTCGAAGTTCGAGAAGATAGAATGCAAAGGTAATTAGACAAACTTCAAGTGACATTGCATCGGTTCAAGGAGTGGACACTGGACCATGTACCCCAAGAGCAGAACAGTGAGATGAAATGCACTTGCGAATTTGGGTTCATCGGTCGGGGAAGATGATATTGTCCCGGGGACTGTCGTCCAATTGTCGAAATCGGTGGTCGAAGAAGGCCATGCGTAATTCATTCAATGAGTTTGACGTGGGATTGAGGAATAAGTACGTCGAATACTTGAAGCACAGGAAGCTCCCCTCGAACCCAAAGGAGTCGAGGGCCTTACGAGCCAAAGCAGCTCGATTCTCGCTCAATGTAAATGAACATTATATAGAATAACCTTTGACGGACCACTGGAAGTATGCTTAGGACCAGGAGACACCGACTATGTATTGCGAGAAATCCATGAAGGCACTTGTGGGACCACTCCGGTGCCGATTCTTTGGTTCTCAAGGTAATTAGAGTAGGATATTACTGGGATAGCATGGAAGAAGATACTAAGGAATTCGTTTGAAGATGTGATAAATGCCAAAGGTTCGCACCGATGATCCATCAGCCCGGTGAACAACTCCATTCAGTCTTATCCCTATGGCCATTCATGAAATGGGGGATGGACATCGTCGGCCCCATACCAACGGCGCCAGGTAAAGTTAAATTTATTTTGTTTATGACTGACTACTTTTCAAAATGGGTAAAAGCACAGGCCTTCGAGAAAATAAGAGAAAAAGAAGTCATTGACTTCATATGGGACCACATCGTATGTCGGTTCGGGATACCCGCCGGAATAGTTGTGACAATGGGAAGCAGTTCATCGGCAGCAAAGTGACAAAATTCTTCGAAGACCATAAAATCAAAAGGATTCTATCGACGCCCTATCACCGAAGCGCAAATGGCCAGACCGAGTCCACAAACAAAACTATCATTGAAAACTTGAAGAAGAGGTTGAATGATGTTAAAGGGAAATATGGAGAAGTATTGCTCGAGGTGCTATGGGCATATCGAACAACGTCGAAGTCGAGTACGGGGAAACCCCATTTTCTTTGGTGTACGAATCCGAAGTATTGATTCTGGTCGAGGTCGGGGAATCCAGCGTCAGGTTTCATCACACTATCGAGGCTTCAAACCACGAAGCTATGGACACTTGTCTCGAGCTGCTAGATGAAAAACGTGAAGTCGCACTAGTTCGAATGGCCGCGCAAAAGCAAAGGATCGAGAGGTATTACAATAGAAGGGCGAACCTTCGCCACTTCGAAGTCGGGGACTTAGTTCTAAGGAAGGTCACTCTCAATACTCGAGACCCAAACGAAAGAAAACTAGGACCCAATTGGGAAGGACCGTACTGAGTCCTCGGAGTCGTAGGGAAAGGATTCTACAAACTTGGCACAATGGAAGACGAGCAACTACCAAATAATTGGAACATATCACTGCTCAAACGATAATATTGCTAAGGTATGAACTTCTCCCCTTTTCCATATATATTTAAGACTAACTCTTTGCAGGCGTTCGATTGGAGAACTCGAAGCACCCTTCAACTCGAAGACCTTAGGTTTTAAAGTAAGCGTTGCACTCTTTTTCCCTTAGATCGGGTTTTATCCCAAATGGGTTTTACCGTCAAGGTTTTTAATGAGGCAACACTTATATGCTACCTAAGGGGAATTCAACAAAGTATTCAAGGCTTCTTTTCAATCAACCTAGAATACTGGAGGGCAATACCCTCGGAAGTTGTATTTTCGAAGAAAACAATTCACGCCAATGAGGGTCTCGATAGGAGAACTTTGTAATGGGACAAACGGTCAAATGAACCGTGTCCATATAGAATAATCGAGCCCCCAACGGCAAAACGTGTACGCATGTATCAATTATTCAAAGAAGCATTTTTTCTATATCAAAACACTTTGTGTTTCAAAGAAATATACTACTATACGAGTTTCACACTCATAATTCTATGAGAAACGACTCAAGGGACATAACTCAAATGCACCTCGAATACTCGGGGACTGTTATCGACATTCAACACATCGAGTCATCAAAAACTCGAACTCATAAGACTTCAAAGAGGCATCCCCTCGATACAAAGGCCAAGGCCATCATACTCGGGGACTAAAGGCTACAACCTTATAAAAGGCTATGACCATAAGAAATACTACGGTATGAAAAGGCTACAACCGAAATAATTCGGCTCGGAGACGTCTGACTTCCGCCATCAAATTAAAGGCCTTCAAACACTTTGAAAAACCGGTTAAATCAGGCTACCCTCGGCAAAAGCAAATGATAAAGGACTTCGATAAAACCAGCCCTCGAATAATTCAGAGGCTTCGATAATATCAGCCTTCGAAAAAACCTCAAGAGGTATTCAATTATAGTTACACGACGAATTACAAACGAGGCCAACCGATCGAACCTTCAAAAAATGCAACGAGTACAAAAAACACATGCTAAGGCATACCATTTTTTACTAAGTCTTTTAGCCAAAAAGAAGGAAAAATAATAGCCGCTTTAGAAGCCGAATTGGCCCAAAAGAGCCTACGGGCCAACCCAAAAGAGCCTAAGGGCCAACCTAAAAGAGCCCAAGGGTCAATATTAAAGCTTAAGGGCCGATATTTAAACATATAGGCCAAAGCACACGCGGCACGAGACCTCACTCAGCTCGGGCTCAAGAGTCCCATCACTTCGAGCCTGCGTTAGATAGTCTTAAAGTTTAGCCCAAGGATTGAACCTTGAGAGGCCAATACTCGGGCTTATCATCTACAAACATCAATTTTCTTTTCAAAAATGGGGACAAAACAGAATTCAACAGGAAACAAAGATGAAGCAAAATGATCTTTATTATTCATAAAGAAATAATTTCAAAAGTACGTGTACAACTCCCGTGAGGGCCCCTTTACACAAAAGAAGAAAAAGAACCTAATCTACTTTCGGGGTTACTTGCTCTGAGGCAATATCCTCGGAAGTTGTATCTTCGGTAGCTTTATCTTCGGGGACCTCCTCTTCCTCCTCGAGGACTTCATCATCGTCTCCCTCACTCTCGGAGCCACTGCTAGAATCCTCGTCATCGGAGAGCAGTGCAGCTGCCTCTTCCTCCAAAGCTTTCACCTTTTCAATTTTGGCCGAGAGGTCGAAGCCCCTTGCATGCACCTCCTCAAGAGTTTGTATTCCGGATTCCAGCCTAGCGTGGTTGAGGGCACATGATAACTTAAGCTCGGCTTCGGCAGAGATCTCCTGTGCTTGAACATTAGCAGCAGCAGTGTCAGCTCGATACGAGGACAAGAATGCCTCAACCTCGGACTTGGCTTTAGCAAATTCAGCGGTCGACTCAACTCGAAGCTCCTCAGATCTTCGGATCTCCTCTTTTGCACTTCGAAGCTGGTGCTCAACCGAGGCCATCTTTTCTCGTAGAGTGTCCTTTTCTGAGGCGAGACAGTCCATATGTTGGTTCCACCCAAGGGTCTCTGCCTCTTTGGTCTTGAGCTCCTCTCGAAGTTGCTCCACCAAGTCGGCCTTCTGTTGGAACTGTAAAGTTAAGGCATTAGACACCAAAACAAGTGAACATGAATTAGGCCCACAAAAGCTATATTACCTGCTCGACGATCTCGACCCGCTCCTAGGAAGCCTTCTCCAAACCAGTTCGAAGGTTGTTGATTTCCCCCTCTCTTTTGGCGTAGAGAGCCTTGAGGTCGTCCATCTCTAACATGAGCTTCTTGAGCTCATCTTCACAACAGGAAAGCTCAGCCCGAGACATGGAAAAATCTTGATTGAAGAGCATCACGGCCTTATCACAAAGAAAGGGAGTCATAAAAACAAAACTCAAACTCTAAACATAATTGTTAAGGCAAAGTTTACCTGCTTGTGAAGCTTCTCAGCCTCCTCAAAGATAAATGAGGCGTCAAGGTCGGGGCCCTCTTCGATTCCAGCGAGGCACTCCCGAAAGATGTCATCCCCCCCCCCCCCCCCCCCGTGAGAGGTTCCCATATCTGGAGTCCTCATGTTTTGGTCTTCTCGGAATTGACCCTCAGAAAACTTCGGGCCCAGCGGTGAATCGCCTATGTTGATTACCCCGAATGAATCACTCGGGACATTATCTCATCTTTGAACAACCTCGGCATTAGGATCTCCAAGCTCACCGACTGAATGACCCCCAGGACGAGGCAATCCTTTCTCACTTCGGCTCAGCGGCCTTCGAAGCATTTGTGCTTCATCTTTTTCGAATTATTAGCGGGCAATCATCTTCTTCACCCTCTGCGGCATCTCTCTCTTCATATTCAGCATGAAGATGGTCGGCCGTTTCCTGAGATAAGTCCACAGTATCGGCCTAAGGCTTTCGAACCTTGGTTTTATTTAGCTTCGAAGAGTTCACTGGCGACCCCTTCTTCCTTTTCTTTTCCTTGGTGGGTTTTGGGACCTCCTCCTCACCGGGTGGGGGCGGCCTCATTGAAACGACATCTCCAAGGCATGCATAAAAACGAAAGTGAGCATTTCACTGAGGAACTTAGATTTGAAAATAATGAAAGCTTACCGTGGTTTTTGGCTTCCCATCGACCTTTGTCCAAATCACGCCAGCTACGTTCGGTGTATGAAGAAGTCGAGGCCAGAAGCTGAACCCAGCCCGGGAGGTCCGGAATCGCACCAGGAAACCAAGCAAGACTGCATCATTATCAAAAAATAAGATCGAGAAAGAGCTGAAAAGGAAGAGTATTCGACCACTGTCAATAAGTATGTACTTACGCTTCATGTTCCATTCCTCGGGGAATGGCATCCTCTCAGCAGGAATCCGGTCAGACGTCCTAATTCGGACAAACCAGCTCATCCACCCTCGATCCTTGTCCTTATCGATGGTGGACAAGAGAGATTTTATGGATCGGCATTGTAGCTTTATCAGGCCACCTCGATAAAGGTGAGGGATGTATAGCCCGATTAGATGGTCAAGGGTAAAAGACATCCCCTCGACCTGGTTCAAAAAATATATGATCAGATGGACGATTCACTAGAAAGAGGAGTAGATCTGACCAAGCGTCACCTGGTATTATTGGAAAAAGTCGAGAATGACGGGGTGTATGGGACTAAGGGCTGGATCCACGGGGCCCAACGTGAATGGGTAAGTGTACACGCTTAGGTACCCTGCTTTGTGGGTAGTAATGTCATCCTTAGAGGAAGGGATCACCACCTCTTTGCCCACCCAGTGGCAATCTTTTATCACCTGCTCAAGTTCGGTTTTGGTTATCAAACTAATAAACCAAGACATGGGTTCACATCGACCAGGGACTGAAGAGGTTTTCTCGACTTTGCAATTTGGAAGTCGTTTCACACGGTTCGGGAATACATTCCTCAATACGAGGTGTCACCACCATTTTACTCCTCGAAGGCTTTGATGACTAAGGGGCTTCTTCCTTCTGAGGAACAACTTTATATGTTTTGGCCATTGTTGTTGAGGAATTCAGAAGAAGAAAAGAAAGTTGATGATGAAATGGATACAAGTTGAAGAGGAAGATAAATGCAGAGAGAATGGGGAAGTTAATGTAGGTTTTGAGGAAGCTGTGAAAGTAAAGTTTGTAAAGTGAGAGGTCGAAGTAGGTAGGGGCATCGAAGGATCGAGAATCAAAATCGTTTCTTATCCCTTCATTCTAAGAAACGTGGGGACTATCTACATACGGTCAGAATCTCATGCCCCGATTTTGTAGGCTCAAGAAGTTACATCGAGAACAGAAGCCTGGAAGAGGTCGAGGTCAAGCTCGAAGGCGGAACAAGAGGCTCGAGGGCCGGGATGCTCGATGAGCATCGAAGCAAGACACAGTCGATGCTAAATAGTGTCGTTATGGGTTTGTTCGGGAAAGGACAAGATTCTCACCACGTCCCCAAAGATCATGGTGCAAATTTCGGGATAGATTTGTACGAATTAGTACATATCGGTACTAGGTGGTTATGCAGCTGTACCAGTAAGATTCTTTACCAAAAATAGAAGTGTACCTTATTTAGGGTTTCCCCTCCTATATAAAGGGGACCCCAATCATTTGTAATATCATCTAATCATTGGCAAGGAATATACTGTCTTACTTTCTTGCTCATTGTTCTTCAAAATCATCCCTTAGCTTTATTACACTTACTTTACTGTTCTTACTTTATTGCTCCTATCTCACCTCGAGGTCATCGAATTCGAGGTCTCTACTGCTCTAGCAACCCCGGTTTGGTTCATCAATTCTTCTCATTCATACTCTACATTACTCGTTTATTATTTAGTATTGGACTAGATCACATATCTTTAAAACTACAAATCAAATTTAATTGTTAATCGTATTTTCAAGGTAAATATTTAATCCCCTCCTAGTACCCAAGGTTATGGATTATGTCCTCCCAGGATAGAACGAATTGCACACTGGTGTAGTGTTACTTCAAATCCCAGTGTTTCAGCGAACACAAAGTTCGGTAGCAAATCACACTTACTGATGCTTTTTTTGAAGTTAAAAGTATCCAGAAGAAAGGAGGAGAACTCAGAAAATCGTACGAAAAATTTGAGAGAATGGACTGGTATTTATAGCTAATGTTAGGCTGAAAACTGAAGAGGTGCAACTCTTTAGAATGGTTGTTTATGCAAAACAGTCATAGCATCAATGCCATAACATAAATGGCAATGTACGGAAGAATAAACTGGGAATTCAAGAGGGGGGTTAATTTTTAGTTACAAAACTGAAAAACAGAAAACGGATAACGGACCGTTGGATTTAATATTAATATTCATTTTAATATTAATATTTTGTTATTAAAATGGATATTTAATAATATTTCTGTTAATATTTTACTATTAACAAATAAATTTGGTCCAAAAAATTAATCAATCAATCATTTGACCAAATCTGAATCCGAAGTCGAGCGAGCGACGACACGAGGCTTGCCTTCGTCTCAACTCTTTAAGAGCTAGAAGAAATGAAATTGCTTATATACCCATCAAAAACCTCTTCCTATTCCAATATAGAACAATGTCCCTTTGTCAAGGAGGAAAACTCAAATATTACTCAAATATTTCATTTTCCCTCCATTTCCCATTCACTCTCTTTTAATTTTAAGCATTAATATAGCTTAAAAACCCAACAATCCTCCACATGAATGGGGAATGACTATATCACAAAAATATGCATGAAAAACTGTGCGATTCGCAAGCAAGGATTAATTGCATCTGGATAAGTAGGTTTCCCTTTGAACTTTCCTTAGTGAACTTATATCAGATATACTCGGTATATACTCGGTCAATCGGTAGATTTGATATCTTTGAACCGTCGAACTTTGGTGTATACCTAGATAACCATAAGTCATACAACCAGTCTTTGGTTTTCATTGTTGTGTTCATTTCAGCCATGAACACCGACTAGTTTCATAAGTACGTAGAGAACTGGCCCTACAAATTCTCCTTGAAGCGGCTAACACTTCACACTTACATAGGTGATTGCTAAACGTGTCATCCCGTAGATACACTATTTGATATACCCTGTATCAAATTTAGAAATCATTAAAAAGCCTTAATGCTTTATCCTTGGTACTGAACATTGTCTCATCACGAGAATGGACCAAAATTTTAGTTGACAATGTTGAACCGTCATTAATGACTTTCTTTGATCTCCTTGAACCTAGATCTTGGGATCTCCAGTCTTCTAGGTAGAGTTACCGCCACAATAACTTGTTCTCGTCCATAGTCCCATTTTCCTTGATGATTTCTCAAGTACCTCTCTAGTTAGGCCTTTTGTAAGTGGATCCGACACATTATCACTTGACTTTACATAGTCAATCGTGTAATTCCTCTAGAGAGTAATTTTCTAACGGTTTTATGTCTTCGACGTATATGACGAGATTTAATGTTATACATAACACTTCCATCCCTTCCAATTGCCGCTTGACTATCGTAATGTATGCATATTGGTGCCAACAGTTTGGGCCAAAATGGAATATCTTCCAAGAAATTCCGGAGCCATTCAGCTTCTTCACCGGCTTTATCTAAGGCTATGAACTCAACATCCATTGTAAAGTGGGAAATACAAGTTTGTTTGGACGACTTCCAAGATACCGCTCCTTCAGCAATGGTGAATAAATATCCACTTGTGGACTTAGAATCAGTTGAACCGGTAATCCAATTTGCATCACAGTATCTCTCAATCACCACAGGATATTTACTGTAGTGCAAAGCAAAGTCCTGAGTATGTTCTAAATATCCCAAAACTCGTTTCATTTCCATTCAATGAGATTGGCATGGATTGCTCGTGTATCGACTCAATTTACTTATAGCACAAGCTATATCTGGTCGTGTACAATTCATGATGTACATTAAGCATCCCAACACATGAGCATAATCCAATTGTGATATGCTTTGGCTTTGTTCTTTGCTAATGCAAGATTCACGTCAATTGGAGTCTTTGCAACTTTAAACCCTAAGTGCTTGAATTTTTCAAGTATTGTCTTAATATAATGAGATTGTGACAATGCCAGACCTTGAGGAGTCTTATGGATCTTAATTCCCAGAATTAAATCAGCAACTCTCAAGTCCTTCATATCAAACTTGCCAGTTAGCATACGCTTAGTCGCATTTATGTTGGCAATATCATTACTCATTATCAGTATATCATCCACATATAAACAAACAATGACTATGTAATTTGGAACATTTTTAATGTACACACATTTATCACATTCATTTTTCTTAAAACCATTTGACAATATTGTTTGGTCAAATTTCGCATGCCATTGTTTGGGTGCTTGTTTTAATCCGTAAAGGGATTTAACAAGTCTACATACCTTCTTTTCTTTACCTGGAACTACAAACCCTTCAGGTTGTTCCATGTATATTTTTCCTCCAACTCTCCATTTAAGAAGGTCGTCTTAACATCCATTTTATGAATTTCAAGACCATAAACTGCAGCTAACGCTACTAACGTTCGTATGGACGTAATTCTTGTAACTGGAGAGTATGTATCAAAATAGTCAAACCTTCTCGTTGTCTATACCCTTTGACAACAAGTCTTGCCTGATATTTGTCAATAGTGAAATCATCTTTCATTTTCCTCTTAAATATCCATGTAAAACCCAACGGTTTATTTCCAGGAGGAAGATCAATCAATTCCCATGTATGGTTATTTAATATGGTTCTATTTCACTATTGACTGTCTCTTTCCAAAACAATGATTCCGAAGAAGACATATCTTCTTTAAATGTTTGAGGCTCATTCTCCAATAATAAAGTCACAAAATCAGGTCCAAATGAAGTAGACGTTCTTTGACATTTACTACGTCTTGGATCCTCCTGATTAAATGTACTTTCTTTTGTTTCTTCCCGAGTTCGTTTAGATCCTTCACCAATCGACTCACATTCCTTTTTATACGGATATATATATATATATATATATATATATATATTTTCAAAGAACTCAGCATTATCTGATTCTATAATCCTATTATTATGAATGTTGGGATTTTGTGATTTCTGGTCGCATATCCTATGAAAATACAATCAACGGTTTTCGGTCCTATTTTTACCCTTTTGGGTTTAGAAACTTGCACTTTTGCCAAACATCCCCACACTTTAAAATAATTCAAGTTGGGCTTCCTTCCTTTCCATTTTTCATATGGAATGGATCGTGTTTTTCTATGGGGTAATCAATTTAGTATTCGGTTAGCCGTAAGAACGGCTTTCCCCTACAAGTTCTGTGGCAAACCAGAACTTATCAACAATGTGTTCTATTTAACCAAAGAATTAGACCCTTTGACTAAAGCTTATTTTTAATATGAATACGGGTTACTGATAATCAAGATAATGGGAAAAATGAATAATAAATAATATTGCAGAAGTAAAAGATCGATGTTGATTGTATTTGAGAATCAGATGTCTTTACAAGTTGTGTTCCCCTCCCTTATAAAGGAGATTCTTATAACGTACGGTTCTTGCTATGGTTACTCATTAATTACTAATTATGACATTAATGAGGCGTTACAACGGTGTTTAACCAAAGAATTAGACCCTTTGACTAAAGCTTATTTTTAATATGAATACGGGTTACTGATAATCAAGATAATGGGAAAAATGAATAATAAATAATATTGCAGAAATAAAAGATCGATGTTGATTGTATTCGAGAATCAGATGCCTTTACAAGTTGTATTCCCCTCCCTTATATAGGAGATTCTTATAACGTACGGTTCTTGCTATGGTTACTCATTAATGACGAATTATGACATTAATGAGGCATTACAAAGGATAATGGTAATTGGGGTTCAGTTACATAACGTTCGAGTAATCAATTGTGGGTCCCTGAATCTGCTCGTAGCTTTGTCTAGATTCATTCTGACCGTGCCTCTCTCCCGTTTTGATCAAGTTGAGTTTCCCGTGGCTGATAAGTTCGTGGGTTTACTGAACCGTGCCTCTTTGTACCGTATCTCTTCAAGGAGTCACGTCCAGCTGTCGCGTTTTCCTGTGTCTACGTGACTAGTTGAGTTGTCAAAAGCTGGCTTACGTGTGAAACTCTTTTTTTACCAATACAGATAGTCCCCCCACTTACCATATATTTAACGATTAATATTTGGTAAGTGGATATTCATTTATGGCGGGAATATTTTACCGCCGCTTTTCCTTGAATCATTGTATCCTTCTCTGCACCATAGGCGTCATTTGTCACTTCCATTTAATCCTCATACCACGTGTCCTTTTCGGATTGGTTCTGCATTTACTCAGCACCTTTTAGGGCTTTTTGTGGTTGTGACAGTCCTGAAGTCACATCTTCAATTATGACTTTTCATCATTATTTTCCTTTTTCTTTATGTTTGACGGTTATCTTCAAGTATAAAATCATGTTTTCTTTTCTTTGCTTCCACGAAACACTTTTCTAACTTTGTCTTTTGTAAAGAACTTTCTTCTTTGCCTTTGTAAACATGTCTTCTTCAAACCAACCTCAAAGAGTAATAGATATTGAAAGTTTAGCGCCTTCTTCTGCTCCGACTAGAAGTCGGAGGGGTGGTAGACGTAGAAGTCTAAGATCCACTCCTTCGAGGGGCTCTTCTTCTTCTCAGATAGTTCCTTCTCCTTCCACCCGATCTCCAGTTTCTCCGAGATTTAGGGTTTCTCGGTCTTTGTCTAGAGGTAGAGGCGAATGCCTTCGTGAACCTAGAGTCGATGAAATTGTCCCTTTTGAGTTTATTTTCGCTAGGGATAGTCAAGTTCTTGTAGATCAATCTTCTTCTCTTGATAGTGTAGAAAGATATCCAACCCTTATAACTGAGGGTCAAATTTCCCTTGTTCGTAGGGAATGCTTTTGGAAATCTGACTTTCCTATCTATATTCCGAATAATAATTAAAGAATAATGTCTTACAAGATGGGATATTCTTTTGTTTATACGTATCCTTTAACTTTAGGATTTAGACCCCCCATTGACCCAGTTATAATTGAGTTTTTCCATTTTTTCAATATCTGCTTAGGACAAGTTGGCCCGCTTGTGTGGCGAGTTGTCGCATGCCTTAGGAGTTTGGCTTCTTTAGCCTCGGTTCCTTTTACCTTCAACCATCTTATTCACCTCTACTCTCCTACCTTATTTCGTGAAGGGGTTTTTACTCAGATTGCTAGAAGCCAAAAGAGTGTTGGTAACCCCTGGAGACGATAAGGATAGGGGTTGGTACCTCTGGTATGTTGTTGTTCCCACTGCTGGTTTAGTGGGTGAAGAAAATATTCCCTTCCCTGAGAAGTGGAATCGCGCACGTGAGTATGCTTTAGCTTGCATTTACTTTTTCTTGTTTTGACTTGAGATGTTTTATTTAACACCGTATCTGCTTATTTTCCTTTTCTCAGCAATCATGAATACTGTTGAGAATGTCTCCGGTATTCGTGATTGGGTAGAAAAACTGTTATCTGTTGCTTCTTTAGAAGAAAGATCTTGGAAGTACCTCGCTGGGAGGTATGATTGACAAGTAAAGACCCACGGTAAGTGAAGCTTTTGTTCTTGCTTCTTTCCTTACTCGAGTCTTTTTTTTTGTCGTTTAACTTTTTTCCCTTTTAATAGGATTCTCTACTCGTGGGGTGTCTGCTTCCTCTATCCCGAAGATGTCCTTGGTTTAAGCCCAGGAAATTATTGTTGGTTCATCTTCCTCGAAGAGGAAGATTAGTGAGTCTCGTTCCATAGAGGAAGAGGAAGAGGGTGCTTTAGTGCACAGGCCACGGAGAAGGTGAATGGTCTTAGATGATGAGCCTACTGCCTCAACCTTGCCTCCCGTGTCTGTGGTTGAGCCCCATGTATTTGATGATGTTTCGCATTCCCCTATTCATGGTGGTATTGATCTTGCTCCTGACGACGTCCCTTTGGCTGTTGTCTTTCCTGCTTCTTTGAGAGAATCTGTTTCGTCTATTCCTTTGGCTATCTCAACTTTTGCTGCTGCTTTGCCTGTAACTTCTTCAACTCTTCAACTTTTCGTGCCTGCTTCTTTGCCCGTGGCTTCTCCAGCTCCTCAACCTTCCGTGCCTGTTGTTATTCCATCTCTTCCTGCTTACATGCCTTCCGTTAGGGAAGTAGGGTCTTCCAGTAGAGAAATGCGGCATGTGGTAATAGAGGTTCAAGAAGACGGGTGAGCCTGAAGTGTGGCTCAAGTCTTTGATAGGTCCCGCTGAGAAAACAAAGCTAGCTAGCCACGGTGCTCTTACATGGGCCAATGAGGTCGTGCATACCTCTTTGAAGGTATGGTCTAAGTTATCCTCTTTCACTCTCGCATATGAAATTTACCATATCTGACTGGTTTAATTCTTGTACAGTAACCTTATAGGCATGGAGCTAATGAAGAGGGTTTCAAACACAGACCAAGAGACAAGAGAGTTGCATGCAGAAGTTGATAATTGGAAAGCACAATATGATAGCCTAAGGATTGACATGGACGCTTTAGAAGAGGAAATGAGTACCTTGAAGCGGCAGATGGGACTTATGGCAGCAGAACTAGCAGGGGAGCGGGCATCTTTCAGTCAAGCTGACAAAGATAAGAGTGTTCTAGAGTCTTTGTTCGCGGTGCAGCTGTCCTGTGCCTCAGAGGAGATTAGAGACTTGAAGAACTTACTGGGGCAGAAGGAAGAATACTCAGGCAAGCTCGTGCAATCACTCACTCGTACTCAAGAAGATCTTCAAAGGGCTTTGGACAAAGCTCAAACTTTAGAGGAGTTGTTTGTTCCATTAAGGTCCGCTCATGAAGCTGCGGAGGCGGAGAAGGATGGGTTGAGGGCTGAGCTTCAAGTGTGGGCACAAGATTATGAAGATTTGGAAGAGGTGGTTGTTGTCGATGTGAGCTGGGCATATATGAACCGTTGATCATATAACGGGGAGGGAACGTTCTCGCCTTGATACATTAATAGAAATGAGTCAAGAGGGTTTTGACCTTAGTGCTGAAATAGCCAAAACTAAGGAAGCCATGGAGAAGGCTCAACAGGGTCATAACCTCTCTTCACCTGATGGTGAGATTCCAGCCGCTCATGCCTCTTCATCCTCAGTTGCTCCCGCTCCTTCTTCCTCTGAAGTCAACCCCTCTCATGAAAAGATCTAGTTGGTTTATCCCTTTTTTCTTTTTCTTTGTATCAATTGGTGGTTACCCCCAGTCCCATCGGGGGTGAATTTGAATTTCCTTTAAGTCCCCAAATGACAACTTAGGGGCACCATAATGTAAATATAAAAATCTTATACGACTAAGTATAATTTAATACTTAGTTTTAGCCATTTTTAATATATAAATGTTAGTTCGACTTTTGTTGATTTTCTGTTTCACTCTTTAAGTCTTTTGTATGCTTTATTTTTTGAGGTTTTAGNTGAGGGAAATGTTTTCTTATTCGTAACTGCTTTTATTTGATAACAGTTTTTTGAATAAATACAAGGATTTAGATCTTTCATCCATAACTGTTTTATTCGAGAACATTTTTTTGAATGAGTATATTGATGATGATCTTTTACCCCTAATTGTTTTTGTTACAACAGTTTTGAAAATATGTACATTTCTTTCTCGTGACTAACATTTTGCCTTTTAACCTGAATATGTTCGAAGGTTTTTGCTTTTTGAATTAGGCTTTGTATTTGGATGGCTCTTTTGATTTCTTTCGATTCTGCTCGTGTCACTTGTCTCATTGGGTAGATGGGTCTTTAGGCTCGAGCTTTTGACTTTCTGATAGTCTTCTTTGCTTCGTCTTAGCCTTCCATACTGTATAGTCCCCCAAGTGTTTGAGCTTTGAAGAATGAAATCTCTAGCACTTGATTATTCCTTCCTTGTGGTCCTTTTCCTGAAAAGGAAAAACATTCCGGACTCGAAGGTATATAGTTTTTTAGATGATGACTTCTTAACCCTTTTTAAAATGTCCATCAAAAAGTGTAACCCTAGACCGAGAATTGTGTTATTTCCTCGTGTCTTTGCAGGTCTAATATCATCATGTGGTGATGGCTTAGATTTATGCCTATCATCTAAAAAAGTTAGTAAAATTTTTAAATGTTCAGAATAAAATCAAACGTGTGATACCTGACGGTGGGTATTCTTTTCTTTTTAGAAGTAATACTTCTTCAGATGGATGGCGTTCCAACTTGTTGGTATAACTCTGCCGTCCATAGCTTCCAACTCATAGGCGTCTTTCCCAGCTATGCCTCGGATTTTGTAAGGTCCTTCCCAGTTTGGATTTAGCTTTCCTGCACCTGCTTCTTTTGTTGATCGAAAAACTTTTTTGGGGACGAAGTCCCCAATTTTAAAGTACCTGAGATGAGCTTTACGGTTGTAATAACGCTCTATGATTTGTTTTTGAGCTTCCATCCGTATTAATGCTGCTTCTCTCCATGGTTCGAGCAGGTCCAGGTTGGTCCTTCATTCATCGTTATTTTCACCTTCCATTGTTGTTGAGAACCTTTTGCTTGGTTCGCCAATCTCCACTGGTATTAAGGCTTCTGAGCCATAAAGAAGTGCGAACGGAGTTTCTCCCGTGGCTATTTTTGAAGTTGTTTGTATGCCCATAGTACCGCTGCTAACTCATCAGGCCAGTTTCCTTTGGCTTTATCCAGCCGCTTTTTTAGATTGTTGATGATAACCTTATTCGTTAACTCAGCTTGACCATTATCCACGGGGTGGTACGGCGTTGAGGTGATTCGCTTGATTTGCCAACTTTTGAAGAATTCTGTGATTTGTGAGCCTATGAATTGTGGGCCATTATCACACATGATCTCCTTCGGTATTCCAAAGCGACATATTACATTTTGCCATAAGAAGCTTATAACTTCCTTTTCTCGCACTTGTTTGAACGCTTCTGCCTCTACCCATTTTGTAAAATAGTCGGTTAGTACGAGTAAAAACCATACCTGTCCTTTAGCTGTGGGAAGAGGTCCTACTATGTCCATACCCCATTTCATGAAAGGCCATGGGGATATTATTGGATGTAATAATTCCGCTGGTCGATGCATGTTATTGGCAAACCTTTGGCATCTGTCACATTTGGATACGAAATTCTCGGCTTCTTCTTCCATCTTAGGCCAATAGTATCCGGCTCTGATTAGTGTTTTCACTAAGGATCTCGCCCCTGAGTGATTTCCACAGTGTCCTTCGTGGACTTCTTTCATCACAAATTCCGTTTGGTTAGGTCCAAGGCATTTAGCTAGGGGTCCTCCGAACATGTTGCGATAAAGTAAGTTGTGAATAGGCAGTACCGTGCAGCTTTGCGGCATAGCACTTGAGCCGCTTTCCTATCTTCAGGTACGGTGCCATTCTGCAAAATTAAGAATTTCGTTTCTCCAGTCCCAGGTTAGGTTGTTGAAAGTTACCTCATTCCTGTCCTGGTCTATTATTGAATGAAATAGTTGAATGACAATTGTATTGTCTTTGTTCGTTACTTCTGTGGCTACTGCGAGGTTAGCTAATGCATCTGCCTCTGCATTTTCCTCTCTAGGTATTTGCACTACCTTCCATGTTTTGAATTGTCTCACGAACTCTCGTGCTTTTTAAAGATACTATTGCATTCTGGTCTCTCGAGCGATGTAAGTCCCCTGTATCTGATTTACTACCAGTTGGGAGTCGCTGTTGATCACAATTTGCTCTATTGAGAGCTCCCGTGCAAGTTCAAGCCCTGCAATAACAGCTTCGTACTCTGCTTCATTGCTAGTGATAGGATAACACTTTATAGCTTGTCGTGTCTTTTCACCCGTGGGTGATATCAAGACTATGCCTAAGCCGACGCTTTTTATATTTGAAGAACCATCGGTGAACAAGGTCCATAGGCCTGGATTAACACCGTTAAAGAGTTGTAACTCTTTTTCTACTTCAGATACAATGTTATTACTAAAGTCAGCAACAAAATCAGCTAGTATTTCAGACTTAATTGCAGTTCTAGGCTGATAGATTATCTCATGCTCACTTAATTCTATGGCCCATTTGGCTAATCTTCTTGATAATTCTTGTTTATGCAGAATATTTCTTAAAGGATATGAGGTCACAACAGTGATTGGGTGGCATTGAAAATAGGGTCGTAATTTTCTAGATGCCAATTAAAGCTAAGGCTAACTTTTCCAGATGTGGATATCTAGTCTCAGCATCTAGCAAAGTTTTACCTACATAATAGATTGGTGATTTTTTACATTTTTCTTCTCTTACCAATACTGCACTTACAGCAATTTCTGTGACAGCCAGGTAGATGTATAATATTTCCCCTTCTTTTGGCTTTGAAAGTAGTGGTGGTTGCGATAGATAAATCTTTAGGTTCTTGAGGGCTTGCCGACACTCTTCAGTCCATTCAAACTGATTCTGCTTTTGAGAACTGAGAAGAATTTAAAACTTTTTTTGGAAGATCTAAAAATAAACCTACCCAAAGCTGCTATTCTCCCTGTCAGTCTTTGAACTTCCTTTTTATTTGTTAAAATATCAGGTATTTCCTCTATNACTTGCGTAAAATATCAAAAGCAGTAGAGAGGTGCTGGAAATGGTCTTGTGCTTGTGTTGATTTACCAACATGTCATCAATATAAACCTCCATCGTTTTTCCCAGATGTTCTTGGAACATCTTGGTCACTAACCTTTGATAGGTGGCTCCAGCATTTTTTAGGCCAAAAGGCATGAGTTTATAACAATAAGTTCCTCTATTCGTGATAAAGGAGGTTTTTCCTCGTTTAAAGGATCCATTTTAATCTGATTATAACCAGAATATGCATCTAGAAAGCTTAATAGTTCATGACCTGCGGTGGCATCAATCATTTGATCTATATGAGGCAATAGGAATGAATCTTTGGGGCATGCTTTGTTTAAGTCATTATAATCTATGCATAATCTCCACTTGCCATTCTTTTTAGGTACTACCACGGTGTTTGCTAACCAGTTAGGGTACGTTACCTCTCGTATCGAACCAATCTTCAAGAGTTTCTGTACCTCTTCGCCAATCACTTGGTTCTTGAATGGTCCTTGCTTTCGTTTCTTCTACTTAACAGGTACGAATGATAGATCTTCATTTAATTTATGAGTCATCACTTCTGGTGGAATGCCTATCATATCTGAGTGGGACCACACAAAGCAGTCTATGTTAGCCTTTAAATAACCAATTAACTTACCTCTTCGAGCGGAGTCTAGCCTCGTGCCTATATACACTTTCTACTCAGGCTTTTGTTCGGATAACGAAATAGCTTCGAGCTCTTCCGTAGTTGTTTTGATGTTATCATATTCCTCCGGTTCACGAATGACGCCCGATCTGGAATCTGTTTCTGTGTGGTATAGTATACCTTCCGTGGTAACTTGATTTTTCTTCTCGTATGCATTTTCTTTCGTACCTGTTTCAGCAATAATACCTTCTGTACCTATTTGAGCAGTAATTTCTTCCATGCATGTTTGGGCGGTGATACCTTCTTGGGAGACTTCCTTATCTCGTAATTCTTCCACCTCTATTTTCTTGTGGTAGTGTACCACAGAATTTATATTTTTTGCGGTCTGTTGATCTCTTTGATTTGTTGAATCCCCCATTTAGAGGGAAATTTAATTACTTAATGCAACGTGGAGGATATAGCTTTCATGTCGTGGATCCATGGTCTTCCAATGATCACGTTATAAGCCATGTGAGTATCGATGACTTGGAACCTAGCTCTTTTGATCACCCCATCAGCATAAGTGCTAAGCTCAATTTCTCCTTTTGTTATAACTGCAGAGTTATCAAACCCTGATATGGCTCGTGCTTTTGGGATTACTTGATCCCTCAGCAGTATTTCTTCCACGACTCTTAGCAAAATGATATTGACTGAACTGCCTGGATCAATCAACACTCTTTTCATGTTAGTGTCATGAATAAGTAAAGATATTACCAGAGCATCGTTATGTGGAAGCATTAATCCGCTACTATCTGCATCATCGAAGGTTATATCGTCTTCTTCACGAGCACGTTTCCCGTGTGTAATTGTGAACTTTGTGGTTGTTTTGAAAATCACTCTGTTTACTGGAGCAGATATAGCGTCCCGAGGGTCCTAAGTTAGGATCGTACCTGTTTTTACCTGATCTTCTATCTGATTCAGGACGTCTGGATCTGAAATGATCTTCATCTTTCGAGCGAGCAATGATATCTTCTTCTATTCTGAGTTTAGTACTGTACTTGTTATATACATCGTTCCATGTTGTGGCGGGGAATTCTATTAGATTCTCCTTAAGTCGCCTGGTGGCTTCTGAGCTTTTATCGTTCAAGTTGCTTGCAAATGCCATGGCTGTCCAATTATCAGGCACCATGGGCAACTGCATTCTTTCTCGTTGAAACCTGTCTACAAACTCAAGGAGTAGTTCCGTGTCTCCTCGTTTTATTTTGAATATGTCTTACATTCTCTTCTCAACTTTTTGTGCACCAGAGTGTGCTTTTATAAATGAATCTGCAAGCTCAACAAAAGAGTCAATAGAATTTTCAGGGAGAAGAGAATACCAGGTTAGAGCCCCTTGGGTAAGTGTTTCCCCAAATTTTTGACAAGGACTGATTCAATCTCTCGTTTTGTTAAGTCGTTGCCTTTTACCCCAGTAGTGAAAGCAGTCACATGGTCACATGGGTCAGTTGTTCCATCATATTTGGGAACGTCAGGCATTTTAAGCTTCTTGGGTATAGGCAAAGGTGCCGCACTTGGCTTCCAAGGTTGTTGAGAATATCTATCAATATCGATGCCTTTGATGACAGGTGGTACACCAGGAATTTGTTCGATGCGATTGTTCTGCTCCTTCATTTGTTTCTGCATGGTTAGCAGTAAATTTTGTAAATCTGAGTTATTAGATATACCTGGTCTCGTTTTGAGAGATTCATTAGGAGTATCTCCTCTTCCTGAGTTTGCCAACCCAGATTGAAGATTTTTCATGGTGATGGTGTTACTGGGACGTGGCGTCGGCGGTGTAGGCAACATTGCCGGTTATCCTCTCACAAATTCTTGCAAAGCTTGGCTCACATAATCTGCAATCATTTGCTTTACACGATATTGTTCCACAGTTTGATCATTATTACCATTGTTTTTATTGGATCTTTCTGGTGATTGTTCCCTCGAACCACGTGGGGTTCCTGAAGGTGATGGAATTGGGGTTCTACTTGTTTGCTGGTTGTTGTCGTTGGGATTTGACATAATTCAAAGGATATCACTTGGAAAGTATACAAAGATTATCAGATTCCCGGTAACGGAACCAATTTGTTTAACCAAAGAATTAGACCCTGATCACGCTCAACTATGTCTTATAGAAAGACTAAACGGGCATTGCAAATATAATCCGGGGTA